>VKOC01047974.1:0-47418 GCA_009364415.1 Spea multiplicata | reverse complement strand
GGAGTAGTTTGCACAGGGTGCCAGAACACCTCTGATTGTCTGCACTCACGCAAGTTGGTCTTTTATGTTAATTGTTTATGAATCACGAATGCATGACATAACATTTCTGCATACAGTACTGTAGTTGCTTAATAAAGTGTATATGTGACTTTAATAAACGGAAAGTAATGGAAACATTAGTTCAGTGTTATTGGTAATACTAATACATTCTCTGTTGAATGATGTTTTATTTTTCCTTTAAAAAGATCTTCTGTATTGCGAATAAAAATCTAACTGTCTAAGATAAAACCGGCCTTTAATAGAAGAAAAAAAAATATGCATCAAACAATATAATTTTAAAATGTCTTTTATTTCTCCAGAAAGCTGTGAAAATATATAGGCTGTTTTATTATATAATTTCAAAAACATTTAAATAAATGTATATATGCAGATATATTCGGCACCATCCAGCATGTTATATGTATCTAAATAAGCAATTTCTTTTTGAAAGAAGTAGCACAGCATGAACACTGTTTTCCGAGATATAATTATAATTCTTGGAACTTGTTTTATCTTTGGTTTATAAATCATGTTTACATAGCCCAATACAAAAATAGCCTATAAAATAGAAATGTTAAAGCTAAAATTGCAAAATAAGTATGTTTTAATAAGTCACTTCATTAAAATATTAATGTAATAGACTCTTGCTTACTTTGGAATTTATTTTAGGGCAGTGGGGATTCTGTTCTGTCTTTATATATTGCATGTTCTTGAGCTATACAGTGTATATGTGATATGTGTATATGTGAAGGGTGTGTGTGTCATGAAAATGATGTAGCTGCAGTGACCTCAGACATGAGATCTTGTACAGAATCTATGCTCATGTCTAAAATACATTAACTGAGGTTAGAGAAAAATAATGAGCTAAGGCTTATTATTGTTAAGTCCTCTATATTCAACAATGACTTGAAATTATTGCTAAAATAAGGTAAAATGGGCTAATTTTGATAATATTAAGTACAAATATAATGATCATTTTTGTACTTAAAGAGTACTTTTGGAGAACATACATTTGCATGTGTCTTTTTTTGTGTAAACTATTGTACATTCAACACTGCAGATAACTACACCAACCCTTGTAAGCTACTGTACATTAACATAACATAATGCCGTATATACAGTCACATGAGTCCATTCATCTTATTTGCATTCATTCATAGGTCGCCCTATTGGAAATGTTTGTTTCTTCTTAACTATTTCACAAGGAACTGTAGCACTACTGTGGATCTAAAGAGAATACAGACAAATATATAGATTCATATAGTTCTACATACACATTTTTGCAGTAGAATGTAAATTTACTGATGTTATGCGCTCATCATACATCTGCTGTTTCATCATCTTCACTATGTCTGGCTTGGTTTAGGAAACTGTAGGGTAAATATTGTACACAATATACGGTGTATTCAGTATGTATTTGCATATACATATACGCATATACATATGCATATACATACATAGAAGGGCCATTCAAAGGCACGTATATGAGGGTCTCCTAAGCCAAACTTTGACAGATCTCTACCGCAAAAGAGTTGAAAAGTCCCTAAATAATAACAGTCCAAAACACATTTGGGAGACCACATGTTCAGTTTGCACTGTCCAGTATTGTCCAATATACATATGCAAAATGAGATCAGATGGGATATGATATCATGCTTTTAATGCTGCCTAAGACCTTCCCTCTAGACGTTATTAGGACAAAAGTGTGAGCTAACTATGTGCATCTAAATAAAGCAAGGCTTTTCAGAGAAACATCATTAGCTTTAAAATACACAGGTTGAGACATTGTTCATCTGTGCGCAAAAGAAACTCAAAGTATGACTCATGGCTTTATTAGAAAGTGCTAATGTTATGAAAAAAAATGTTGTTGCGAGCGAAGCAAAATGACTCAGCCTGGGCCAAGATAATTTGCGTGGTCATGTACACTCTCCGAGTGAGTAAAATAAGCCCTGTTAAAGCCTTTGTAAAGATAACGGATTTTAATTCTTCTGAGTGGCTATTCTTCTGCTGTTCTTCAGAGCCCCCATTTTTCTCCCTTGAGTTGTCAATGTTCCTTGCAAAACAAACGCTTCATTTTTTAATACAGAAAATCCAATTAGCAAGCAGGACATGTATTATTGAAAAGTGTTATCATGTGTTTTGCAGAAACATGTACTAATGGCTTGCATTGAGTGTTGGTGTAGCAACGTGTCTTCAGCCCAGAAGGATTTCGAGTGCTTAATTGTAATTATTTTGTGGCAATCTGGAATGGCAGGTTTCTCAATAACTCATCCTATTAAACCCTAGAAGTTTCTCTTTACATTGAGCCCTTCCTGACATATCGTGAACGGCTGCGGATATTTTTGCATACAGTATTGTTTCTAGAATTTGAGATGTTAACGCATACTCTGTGCTAATGCAACTTATTAAGATGCTAATGCTGCATGTCTAGCATAATGAGGGAGTAAATCACAGATCACATCATCACTGCAAACATTATATTAAATTTCTTCCTGCATTATGTAAACCAGATTGCTCAAGGTAAAACGTGAGTGATGAATAAAGAAATACCATAGATGTTTTTTATTCTTTCCCTCTTTGACTCTAGCATGACTCTTCCTCCCCCATCTGGCCATTTGGTTTTGTTTATTATAATGGCCTTTTATTATAATGTGCATTTGAATTTCTTCCTTTCTTGTTAATATGTAACATTTCTTATCACCACTTAATACTGGTACACTAGGGCCGTAGACTGTCCACCATTTCCAGTATTATGTATACCTGTATTCTATAACACAGATAAAGTCAGCTCAGATGGATCTCAAAGGCTATGAAAAAGAATGAGCATATGACTGTGAATAGTTACATGTGTTTGGAACGTAGCCACACTATCAATAACAAAAGAGAGAGAGTCCATTATGCGTTTTTATTTGAGGCAGTCATCAGTCAAAGGAATATCCATTTAATTTTGTGTTTCATTAGTTGCTAACACCTTTGTTCACCAGTGGCCAGTAGGATGTGAAGGCAGCAAAATGAATGACTGGATGTTCCTTATGGCACACAACTAGACCAAGCAGTATATATTTTCTCCGTTACAGCCACTACATTAACTTTAGACTGACATAATTCCCGTAATACAGAGAATTATTGATTTCTATTGCATCTATAGATTTCAGTGTAACAAGGATTGCTTGTTGGCCTGTAACTTCATTCAGGGCTCCTGTGGGTTGTTCTTTGCCTTGTTATATCGCAGTACACAAAGCCCGTGCATGGGCTTTAGGGACTGCCTTAAAGTTAACACAAAACATCCATTCCGACTCTATTTCTGACTACCTCCTCTTTTTTTCCATAAATAATGTCTTAATTTATCAATCAGTGTAAATGTTTTGGCAATATTTACTTTAAAGGAACCCTCTCATGGAAGAATAGTAATAAAAAAAAGAGTAATAGTTGCACGTAATAGAAGCAACATTATCTAATCAATTTACACTTAAGTTATATACTTTTTATCATTTAAGGTGGTGTCTGTAACATCACCACATGTAAATGTAGCTGCACCCCAGGTTTAGCATATCCAAGGTGAAGTCTTACCATTGTCTTATAAAGAGGCAACATGGTATCCTGTGAATCAATACCCTCTTTTATACAATGTCGTATTGGCCTTTGCAGCTGCTGACTAGCATTGTGCACTGTTGCTAAGTCTGTTTTCTACAATTATTCCTAAACCCTTCTGTAGATACCATTTGAAGTAAATGTTGCATTGATATTATTTGTCCTATAATGCATAACTTTAAATAAGGTTCTGTATTGAACCTTATTTGCCACTTGCATGCCCAGTCCCCCACTCTGTGTAAATATGCAGGGAAGCAACATCAAGATTAGACTTTATTATTCTACCTAATTTTGTGGTAGCAAACACTGCTCTCAATGCAATATGGGAGATTATTAATAATAAATTAAAAATAAGAGGACCCCAGACATATCCCTGTGGTACTCCACTTAATACCTTGGTCCAAGTTGAGAATTTTCAATTTACAACCACTTTCTTTTCTATCTTTTACCCAATTTCCAATCCAAGTACATTTGCCCCTAAGTTGCACCATGTTAGCTATAGAAAGAGAGAAAGCTAATTTGTAAAGGTGATACCTTTATGGCTAACTGATGTATAATAACTGCCAGGTTTCAAGACTATCTAGGTCTCTTCTTCAGGCACTTTGTGCATTTGAAGCAGAAATTGTTCATACATATATACAGTAAAATATAGTGAGTCACAGCAAGGTAGCAAGATTGGGAATCGAGATTACATTCCTTTAGTGATGTTGATAAAATGCAAATGTGCTGTTAGTGTGTTGGTGTGTAATGTTTGTTTACATTTCTCAACACATGATCCTTATACCTAGGAACTTTCTTGCTCCAACTACCAGGTACATTTTGGAATTAGCCCTTAATTGTGGTTTTAAACATGCCATTATGCTCTTGGAACCTTCAAACCTTTTTATTCTTGGCGTAATTCATATATGCCTTAGCCTATGGATGGTGGGTGGAAGGGTAGTTTTTATAACACTGGCCATGGTGTGGGTCTGATAAGGCACTGGAATCACAGGTTTTACAACCACTGTTTGTTTTTTGTGCATTTTTTGCCTGACATGGTTTTACACTGAAAAAGCCACAGAGGAGTTTGCTCCCTGAAGAGTTCGCTTTTTAGGTTTTTGGAGGGAGTTCCTTTCAGCTACCACTCCTCCTTGATGATTCCAGTGGGTCCCTTTTTGGGGGGCAACTAGAAGTCTTCAGTTAGGGAGGGAAGAAGAGGGCTGCAAATCCACACATGGGGTGTGCAGTCCCTGAAGAAGAAGTTTGAAGACCTGGTTTCCACTGTACCTCTACAGTTTTGGAGGACTGTGTTCACTTTCTTCACATCAGTAGAGTTATTTTCCTTGTATTTTGTTTCTAAATTGACCTTATGGTTGAGACTAGACCAATATGCTTATAAAGACCTGTGACAGTCATGTAGGATTGGTGGTGGAAGGGGGGTATGTTTCTCCTAGATTCCTTTCCTATGTGAAGTAACACCTGAGTCTTCCACCTGCTAGGTGATTAATTTAGGTGAATGAGAGGGCAGATATAAAAGGGAAGCCAGGAGGGCAGGTAGCTCTCTCTGGCTGAGGACACAGAAAGCCTGTCTGTGGGAGAGACGTGTGAGTAAAGGTTGCTGGACATAGTATTGTTAAGTTGGCAGAGAGAAGCTCTCCAGGTGGTATTGAGGGACATCCTTTGTATAGTAAGTGCCGGACAGGCAAGGTATTTCTTTTGTTGCCATGTTGTTATATTTCTTTTGTCTTTGCAACCTTTCCAATAAACCTGACCCTGTGTCAGATTGCACAAACCTACTGCTGTTTGCCTGGTTTGAATGAAGACGGGCACTTGTCCCTTGACCTCAGCGAGGGGCGATCCCAGACCTACCTCACAAGACCTTTTCTTCTGTAATAGCACAAGGGAGATTAAATTTGAGACTCTCTTGAATGGGAGTGTATTGTAGTGCAGGTCATCAAAATTATTTCCTTTTACCTAGGTTAATCTCCTACCTTTTCTTTTAACATCTTTAAATATAACCCCCTGTATGAAGGTATAAAATGCTTCCAATAGTTCTAGTTCTTAGCACTGTACAGAGAGACTTCACAATCTTACCTTTAAAGTATTATAATAACGCTAGAATAATCAACATCCTAGTCCATGACAATGAAATTGTATGGGTTATTATAAGGGTAAATTATATACGGTAATCTACGTCATCTATTAGCTTTTATGAGGCAGTTACTGAATCACAACTATCTTTTGAGGAATCAGTTTATAAAAGAGATGGGTAAGCAACCACAAAGATGGCCCTCGGAAATGTGTTTGCAACAGTATTTATTCAAAGCAAATAGCTAGAAAATAATTTCTCCAATAGGTAATTGCATTGGAAGCAGAAAATTAGGAACAATTTGTATTAAAAAGAAATGGGCATGTCTAGATTTCACTAGATCTCTAATGCTACTTTAAAGATTCTAAGATAGAATTGCAAGCGAGCTAAGTATTTTTTTAATAGTATAGCTTAACCAAACCTTCAGTGTCATTCTTACAACTCAATATATCTTTGAAAATGCAAAATGTGTCATTTCAAGAATTGCCTGTATTTGACTGTCTGCGCCATTTCATTATTCACAAAAACAATGTGCCTGCCACAATCAATTTGGAAGCTGCGTCCTCTCTCTTTTTCCTGGCCCTAATCATGTCATTGTTCACCAACCCATCAATGAAAGCAGCCGAATATATGATGTTGTTAGGCAAAAAAATGGGCAATAATAAATTACACTGCAGGAAAAAGAAAGATTCAACTAAAAGGGAGCACTGGCAATTACTAGAACGATATTCATTTTCCTGTAGAATATCTATGGTAATTACAGTCTTTCTGCTGTGTTGAGATAGGAAGTGATGTGTGTTATGTGTTGCAGAGGGAAAGTATGGGTTTACTTAATGCCATGTGCTAAAACACTTCTATTCATGTTTTAACCACTAAGAAGAAAGCAGAAAAAAAGTATTTTGGAAAAAAGTATTCGGAAAAAAACTCAAAACCATATGCTTAGTATGGATCCATTACATCTTCAATATTAAAAGTTTATCATAATCTCCCCTGAAAAAAGGCCTGGTTCACGAAGAAAGAAGACTGAAGAACAAGAGGAGGCATGAGAAGAAGTGGAGCTGCAGGAAAGGAGACAGGGACAAGGAAGCAGTCAGCGGAGAAGGTAGGGACAGAGAGCGTGAGCGAAAAAAACAACCAAATGCAAATGAAAAGCTCTCTGTTTAATTTTTGTTACTTTCATTGGGGTCTCTCCTCATTTTTGGACATTTATATGAATTGATGAATTTGTTAAATTTTGTTAAACTCTGAATGCACAAGTCTATTAAATATTTAGAATTATATGGTTTGCGGGGCAATGTTTTGGCCCTTATGAACATTGAAAAAACTCCTATGTATGTGGGATATTATTCTACGTTGGTGATGCTACATGTATGTGGGTAGTATGTACCGTGCATCACAAACCAACTACCACCTAAACCCCACCAATTAACAACACAGAGACTGAAGTTGGATAAAACAGGCCACAGCATATTTTATTAAGAATAACCACAAACACTGTGTTGGCCTAAACACCATAAACCAATAAACATAAATACACAATAAACCACACAATAAATACTAAATACAAATATACATAACACATAATACATTCAAACATAGCCAACACAGGAACTGAATTAACCCCGTCCTTGCCGGCCGCTCACCACTGTACAATCCAGACCACAGGTGCTCACCTCCCCCCTCGTCCAAACAAAAATGACAGCTACCTTCCGCTGTCCCACAACTAATGCTAACCTCCGGCCGACCATAAGCTCGGTGGGCACGTCCAATAACATTGACAGCTAACTTCCGCTGTCCCAGAACTAATGCTAACCACCAGCCGACCATAAGCTCGGTGGGCACGTCCAATAAAAAACACCAGAGGTTAGGGGAGGATTGAGCCTTCCTTCACACCAGCATCCAAACTCCATCACTTACCAAAACCAGACCGGCAAGGACACACAAACCGCCAGCTGTGACAAAAGAAAGAAAGTTAGTACACAAAAAATAGGGAGGGAGGGTGGGAAGCAGGTAAGTCTGTTGACTGTCTCTGGAAAAATGACAGTGACCGGGGTCACCCAGAGGGCACCCTTTATCCCCTAGTGACTCCCGCCCCTACATTTACATACCCCAATCAAAAACACACATGCCCTGAGCATGCACTCACCCACACACATACATGCTCCCTGTCCATTTAGCTACGCTGATTCCCAGGAGCCTTGTATGTGGGTAGTGTGTACCGTGCATCACAAACCAACTACCACCTAAACCCCACCAATTAACGACACAGAGACTGAAGTTGGATAAAACAGGCCACAGCATATTTTATTAAGAATAACCACAAACACTGTGTTGGCCTAAACACCATAAACCAATAAACATAAATACACAATAAACCACACAATAAATAGTAAATACAAATATACATAACACATAATACATTCAAACATAGCCAACACAGGAACTGAATTAACCCCGTCCTTGGCCGCTCACCACTGTACAATCCAGACCACAGGTGCTCACCTCCCCCCTCGTCCAAACAAAAATGACAGCTACCTTCCGCTGTCCCACAACTAATGCTAACCACCAGCCGACCATAAGCTCGGTGGGCACGTCCAATAACATTGACAGCTAACTTCCGCTGTCCCAGAACTAATGCTAACCACCAGCCGACCATAAGCTCGGTGGGCACGTCCAATAACATTGACAGCTAACTTCCGCTGTCCCAGAACTAATGCTAACCACCAGCCGACCATAAGCTCGGTGGGCACGTCCAATAAAAAACACCAGAGGTTAGGGGAGGATTGAGCCTTCCTTCACACCAGCATCCAAACTCCATCACTTACCAAAACCAGACCGGCAAGGACACACAAACCGCCACAAACCCCGCTGTTTAACCCCTTAAATCAGCGGGGGCCCCCACCAACAAAAGCCATGGCCTGACCGATCGCCTCCTGGAGTGCCAATTTCAAAATATCTAAACCAATATCATTGAGACGAACACCAATGCTTCAAAACAAATTAGCGGCGTCCCTCTCAAACACCCTGTGCCTAACTGGCACACCGTTAACACTAGCCCCAAACTTAGATACCCAACGATTCAACTTAACCCGCAACCGCTCCAGCGCCAGCTGGCTAGTCGCCTGCCGCCAGAAATTCTGAGACACTACCTCGGACCACACCAGCTGAACCTCCGGGAATAACACCAGAATCCTAGACAAATCCCTAAGAATGATATCCCCTAAGGAGCTAACCGGACCACCCCATAGATCATTCCCCCCGAGGTGAATCACTAGAACTGACAGGGAACCTAACAGCCTGGATAAGTTTGGAAAGGAGATGAACCCACCGCATCCCCCGCTTCCCAAACCACCACACCTCAACCCCCAGAGGGGAGAACCCCAACTGTGCCCCATTCGGGCGTACCTCCACCCTCTCCCTACCCCAGAAGACGAATGAGTGTCCGATGAGCCAAACTTGAGGAAGAACCGTACCCACAAAACAGAAAACATTAAGCAGACATATCCAAACGAACGTAAGACCTAAAACGCCCCGATCACCAACGCTCAACACGCTGCACCGAGGAATCGGGCAAACCCACCCAGGTAGCCTTCGTGGCTGCCCCAATACAGAAGGAATGCCCCCAAAAGCAATTTCCGAAAGACACCCACAAATTGAAAATGCGACAATTAGGACCCGTCCTGATGTACCAGAAGCGGGCCCCCTACTAGCTTGAGGAGAAGATATCCTTCCATGAAAGTGTTAGGGGGCTACCAAGGCTATAGGTGAACGCCAAAGGAATATTTTTCTATACAGTTTTGGGCAGAATGCTAATAACCAACCGGTATAATGAAAATGTAACGATTAAACTCCTTCGTAATAGCATTGGCTGAATGGAATCGGCTCTTATCTGTTGGTAAAATATCCAGCCGCACGGAATGCAAACCTTAGACTGTGCGGACCCCCGATACAAGTAGACGGGCATCACCTAGCTGTCCTAAATGGCACACTGCACCACAGGTAGTTCCCCTGAAAGAACTTATGGGGGTTATAACCGATGGGGTTATTAAGTTGTGACTGTAGTTATGAGGCGGGGGGGGAGGCACATGCAATAAGTACCCCCTCCCGCCCCAATGGATTCTCTGGTTAAGGTTGTGCGGTATGCATGCTAAAAGATCTGTATTAAAAACCAGTAAACAGGTCTTGGCAATTAGCACACGATTAACAAATTTCCATGACGTGGAAAAAATGGATTTTATATATAAATGAACCCCTGTATGTGGAAAACCAAGGTGAGGTCATATTCAACTAATACTTTATTTATTTATCTCATTTTTTTTTTTTGGCATATTTGACTTAAGGTGACGTATGCTATTTTAGAGATAGATACCAGGTCAAGCCCAGAAAATGAAACGGTATAGAGAAACTTGGCCAAGCATACAAATGCCAACCTGAGCCCCATCGAAGCAATAACATGGACAAAATGGTGCGCCTATAGTTATTACCCATCTACGTAGTGAGGTCCTCCTGACTTTAAGTAGAGTCCCAGGCCCTCACCTATAGCCAAGTACATACACATCATGCGATGAGAACAGGAATAAAAGGCAAACAAAGTACCAGCGAAACAATAGAATAATATTTGCAAGAGAAAACCGGTGAGCGATCGACTGGTTAGCCTAGAAAAACACCAGTTGTTAGTGGCAGCCGAGGACAAGCATTCTATAGATCCCGCAGGATTCCACTCCTTGGGGTGTGAATGTCGGGCCATAGAATGAAACAGAGAGTGAAAGCAAGTCCAGTAGATCCTTATGATTCCACCCCTTGGGGCCTAAACTCCTGGCCGATCATACATGGCCCAGGAGCAAAACCATAACAAGCTCCATAGCTTGTGACTTGAGTCAGCACCACCTCAGAGGGCTAACTCCCACACTATGGTGCACCACCAAGGATAGTCCGAACCAAGGGATAGTGCCGTCCACTCGTGGCACTGGGCAAACCAGATCACATACTTCCACCAGGACTCAGCCCGTGGGTAGGCCGTCCACACAATACCACCAGGGACATGTAAAAACAGAACCCTGGCCACATCCATTCGTGGCACCGGGCAAACCAGATCACAGACTCCTACCAGGACTCAGCCCGTGGGGAGCCCTTGTACGCAAGCCACCATAGCTTGTGCCCAGAGTTTGCCTTACCACAGAAGGCATATTATTTTTTTATTTTTTGTTAACTCAGATTGAAATAGCTACTGGTGGATCTTCCATGCACAGTAGCTGCACGACCTGTATCCCAGGCACCCAGCCAAGAGGGAGTCCTGCAGGTAGCCACCACAGCTACTGCTATCCGGGGTGGACCTCCCTCAGACAGCAACCCCCATAAAATGAAAAATGAAATGAAGAGCTCTGAAAACCAAATAAATGGGGCCATCTGCCCAAATATAAATAATTTCATAAAGGAGTGCCAAGTTGTAACTCAATACTCCTGAAACCGCCCTGTTACAGGTGAGCACTAGCCACGTGGCTAGTTAAGGGGGGGCATAACCAGTAGCTCACCTTAAATAGTGACAATTGAAAAACTTTTTTTTTTTTTTGTAAACAGAAGAATATAATACCACAATCTGCAATTGAAACCAAAGTGCAGTGATGTTTTACTTTGCAAAATGTATCAGGAGCTTCATGTGGAAAACATGATAAAACGTTTAAATAGAAAAGCACAACCATCCTAAGGAAAGCCAAGAATAAAGCGGTGCCATGTACTCACTACTGCTTTTGGCACAGCACTGCAATCTTAACATGCAGTGAACGGATTATAGAATGGAGGCAGAGGCACCATGTAAAAGTAAAGTGGAATTAGCGTTGCTGTGCCAATGATCAGACTTTAGATGAATTATTACACAAAGGGCAAGGAAACAAATCTTCCCACCAAAACCTAAGACGTGAAAACATGACAAACTAATCACTGCACTGCAAAGTGGGAGTTAGACTGAAAGTATCAGTTCATATTCTTAAAGGTCTTTTGACCAATACATTTTCCATCACTTGCCAATTTAATGGAGGGACTGCTAAATATCAGCCAAGTGAGTAATCCATTACAATCTTGCTTTTTAAGATCACATTAACCCATTCCCCATTGTATAGGAGTGAATGGGCCAGCCCCCACCCCTAGCTTTGGCACGTTAAGGCCTAGCAATGCTTAGCAAAGCCCACATGAGAGTTTTTACTTTGCAAGAGTTCCTGCCATGGAGCAAACAGCACAGCATTCCTGGTACAATGCCACGAGGTACCAAATCCTTTCCCTCAGATACTTAGCAAAGGCCTTGTACAAATAAGATGGATATTACTGAAGTGCATCTTCCATCTAAATAGGTGCAGCAGGGGGATTACTAATACACCTATATGTAGAGAACTAAGATATAAGGACCCAGCAGCAGAGTAATCATCCCCCAGCCATTCACATAACATTAAATTGGTTTATCCCTAGACTTAAAATAAAAACTTTGCAATCCCACATGGCTGTCATTATACAGGATTATTGCATCCATGCTGCAAGGGGACAAATAAAAAATTAAAAACTGATAAATCCCACCTCAGAAATATACCCGGCCATTATAAAGTTAAGTGCTGCAATTAAACAGCTAGGAATATGACAAAGTGCTGTATGGTTGATACAACCTGCTCTGGTCAGGACTCAATCATTCCTTGTGGCAGATAACTGAGCTGATGCTCGCCTGCTTTAGAGTTAAGCTGTAACCAAGCCATTGCTTGTATAGTGGCTGAGGGAAGCAGGTAAGTCTGTTGACTGTCTCTGGAAAAATGACAGTGACCGGGGTCACCCAGAGGGCACCCTTTATCCCCTAGTGACTCCCGCCCCTACATTTACATACCCCAATCAAAAACACACATGCCCTGAGCATGCACTCACCCACACACATACATGCTCCCTGTCCATTTAGCTACGCTGATTCCCAGGAGCCTGGAAAATTGGATTGCTTTTTACCAGTGGCATCTATCCTAATATTTTTTTTACATTTATCCCTGCTTTTGCATTAAATATTATGTTGCATGTATAAATATGCAAACTTTTTCATGCATGAAGTAATCAGCTGGTCCTCAGAATCAGCATAATAAATGAAGACCGTCTAACATGTCCAATTCATTATAAACAATCAGACCAATCCTTCTGAAGGGAAGCTGAGCATGGGTGACGCTTTCCAATAATCAACAGTGATATCTGGGAGCAAAAATGTTCAACTCTTCAAACAACGGTATTAGAGAATACACCACAGAAAAGGAATTAAAATCATGTTTTTAGGACATGGATAAGACAAAGCCAAGAGCCATTTAGCGGCAAACAGTTTACAATGAGTAGGTTGATGTGCTGAACATAAGTTGCCTGAATCTATTAGGGTTGTGAATGGTCAATAACTTTGAGACACAGATTCTTCCCAAAAGAGTTGAATAAGCAGATTTTGTTGCTCGTGCACACGAGAGTGTGTCATCAGCCAGACTACTCTCTCTCCATGGAAACAACACATGTCTTATATACCTTTTACAAACAAGACAGCTATGTGCTAAGATCTGTCTACATGACAAATAATCAGTGTCCTGAAATATACATTGAAAGACAGAAATCCATTCATTCTATTATGGTCAGTTTATTTCAAAGACTATGTTTGCAGCTGAGATGATCAATCACTTCTGACCCCGTTATGGCCCTTGAATAGACTTGGTCAGTTTCTGTTAACTTACTTGGAGCAAAAAATAGCAAAACACCTGTCCATTCTTAACCATTCATTGCAGAGTCGCACAGAAAAGGACAATCAGGGTTAGCATTGGATAAAATATCTGCTGAGAAGCTTAAGGCACATAATCAATATTCACAGGGTTATGCATAAAGATTATGTTGGTGGCAAGAACCAATTCATTGGCTCCTAGGTGAATAACCACAATCCCATTCAATAAAAAAATCCCCTCAAAAATGATTTTCATATTCATAGCACAATCTGAATAGGGCCTTTTCTACTATAAGCTTAATGACTTTCTTAATTTAGAATTTGATTTTCAAGCTACTCTGTTTTATGGAGATTTAAATATAGTCACTAAACTAATGCACCTTCATTTACAGCAGATTACATGTTCGGAGCTGGCTGGGGTTTTTTTTGCCACAAACTGTAAAAATCAAGGACAGGCTTGCAAAATTTGATATATTCTATTTTAATGCTATAAAGCATACCAGTTACATAACTCATTCTATAAACACTACACAGCACATATGCAAAATAGTGAACATCATTGGAATGGACATGTTGTGACGATTAACAAGAAAAGTGTGAATTTAGGGAATATCTTTCAATTGTTCGTCTTAAAACATTTTGAAATTTATGGATTATTTAAAAAATCAGATTAAAACAGCATACCAGACATCAGAAGCACATTAAGTAATGTGAAATAAAATAAATAAAATAAAGTGCAAATACATGGAGGCATTCAGCAGAATCCCTTCTTGTGTTTGTCATTTCCCCCTGCCTTGCAGCACCTTGTCTTGCAGAAGATGCATTTAGCTGTATATACCCCTGCTTGCCAATGCACACAGGGACTATACTCAATGGCCGCTAACAAGGTAAGTCTTATTATTTATTTACAGTACTAACAGAGTTCTTTAATATTAACTTTTCACTTGATGGTGGAGTTTTTTAGCATCTTGTGATTGACTGCTGACTATTCCAAAATACCCAATGTCCTAATTGGTGAATTGCAGCTTTTTGCACACAGGGACTATACTCAATGGCCGCTAACAAGGTAAGTCTTATTATTTATTTACAGTACTAACAGAGTTCTTTAATATTAACGTTTCACTTGACGGTGGAGTTCTTTAACATCTTATGATTGACTGCTGACGATTCCAAAATACCCAATGTCCTAATTGGTGAATTGCAGCTTTTTGCCCAACTACTGTACATGGAAAACTGTGTATGATACAAACACTTACAACCCCCTGACTCAAAACCCATGGAAAACCTTTGGGGAGAACTGTAAAGGAGATTTCACCAGGGTCGACCTCGAAATTTGAAGGATTTGGAGAGATTCTGAATGGAGGAATGGTCTCAGATCCCTTGCCATGTATTCTCCAACCTAATCAGGCATTATAGGAGACAACTCGGAGCTGTTATCTAAACAAATGGAGGTAGCACAAAGTTTTAACTAAAATGGTGCTAATAATTGTGGCAAGCATATATTTAACATTTTATATATTTTTTTTTGGATAAACCTGTGTTGTGTTTGTAATTGTTTGATATCCAGAAGAGTATTTACATTTATTGCTTGAAGAAAAAATCAAAAGGTTAAACCATAAAGACAACTTTTCACAGCCTTCTTTGCTCATGTTTACCAAGGGTGCCAATATATGTGAAGGGCACTGTACAGCTATTTAAAAGTAATTGTTTGTACTGGGCAAATGAAAAAATGTCAGTCCATGACACTGTTATTATTTATAAAGCCAATTATGCATCATGCCATATTTAGTGCTAGGGTGATTTTATTTAATGTGTTGCTTTAATGTATTAGGAGCAAGCACATTGGAAGAAGGTGCTTCTGATGCGTAAGATTGGAGATGATGTCAATACAGTGACATAACTACAGGGGTCACAGAGGTTGCAACTGAGATGGGGCATGTGCCTCTAGAGGGCTCTGGGCTATCCCTGCGACCGCTTGATCTTGTCTCCTTGTACAGGTTCAAAATTGTTTAGAATTGTGTGTGTCATGAGTGGTCATGAGTGGGCAATTGTGTGTGACCGTGGATGTGCAATTATGTGCATGTGAGCAATGATGTGTGATCCTGGATGTGTAATTGCATATGAGAGCATGAATATGTAATTGTGTGTGTGAGCATGTATTGTAATTGTGTGTGAGCATGGATTTTAATAGTGTGTGTGAGCATGGATGTATAATTATGAGTGTGTGAGCATGGATGTGTAATTGTGTGTGTGTGTGTATGTGTGAGCATGGATTGTGATTGTGTGTGTGAGCATGGATGCGTAATTGTGAGCAAGGATGTGTAATGGTATGTGTGTGTGCATGAGCACAGATGTATAATTGTGTGTGAGCATATATGTGTACGTGTTTGTGTGTGGGCATGTATGTGTAAGTGGGGTGAAAGAATATGCAAGAGACAAAGATGGCCCAGACAAGTTGTTAAAGTTTGGGGGTCCTGAGGCAATTTTCACACCAGGGCTCTGTGGTTTCTAATTACGCGTTGAGTCTATAAACAGTATATTATTCAATATACAAGTTGATTTGTGTATGAGTTAACTTTGCACTTAACAGACTTAATAGACCCATATCTAACATTATTAAGATATATACAATTGTTAATAATTTCCCTGGTTTATTTAGATTCTAAAAAATTCTGTTGCTTACATATGCCCATACCTCTTTAATCCTTTAAAATATATTTTATTTAAAAAAAAAAAGAAAGGAAAAAAAGCAGAATACAAGAATGTACAATGACATGTTGTACACCCCATAGATGTGATTTCATTCTTTTCAGACAGCATTTCAAGCCTTTCCTTGTGCAAATGCCAATGCCTTTTCAAGCAGATTCATTTATATCAGTGCACAAATGTCTACACCGATCCGTCACATAAGGTAACGTTTTTGGGGAATGAAAACTCTTAAGTCTATATATGAACAACCATCACAATTTATGCTCATGACATTCCAAGAGTGCACGTCTTTTTATTTTCTTAGCTGATAGATGCCATTGCTGTTTCTATGGAATATTAATTAACGCCAGTTTGAGACTGTTGAGATATACATTCCTTTGCACTCAAAAGGTTAGGTTACCCCCAAAATAAAATGGATATTCAGAAATTACAATTGATTTGTCATTGCTGTTTTAAGGTTATCTTTCTATGATGTTTGGATTTATGTTCATTGTTAGGGCATTACAGGTTATCATAGCAGCTGTATTATGGAAGTAATTTGTACGAGTCTTCTACAGCTGTAATAAAAGCCCATCAGGCCGGGAAATATTTCTGATTACCTATAGACTCTTGCATTTTGAAATAGAAACACAGTATCAGAACAAAAGTCAGGTCTGAGATATTGCAAGTATTCCTTACCCATACCTAATCCAAAATAGACAACACTAAATCGGCAACTTGGGAAACCCTCAAACATTGTTATACTTATTCATATAGTTAGAAAGAAAACATATCAGTGGATCCGTTTACCTCCTAAAACAAGATACACCTCCTAAAACACAAGGGAACCGATAACCAGGGCTGGTACAGATTCTTTAAACCGTGCCGATCCAAAATTGGATTGCACATTCAGGGAGACGGGAGCTAAGTGGTACAGTACTAAATCAGCCGCTTGCACAGGGTGTGAAAAGGTCAGATTGATATATTGTATGTCAGGGAGTGTGTGAGAGAACATATTGATGTGTGTTTGTGTGTAACTGCGTGGATGCTTAATAACGGGAAAGTTATTTAGCTTTCCTCAGTCTCAGACACATCTGGATGTTCCCTTTTGCTCTCCCTAAAGATATATTAGATACACCTCACTGTTGAGATCCAATAACATTACACTTTGTGCAGAAGATCGTTGGTTTAGATACCTATCATATGCTGATGGACTTTTCTTCTAGTTTTTCATCTAGTGCCATTACTTATCTCATACATCAGAGGTTTGCCTTACATTTCTATACTTGCCAACTGCCCTTATTCTCTTTCGGATTCGGTAGCTTGTCCCGAGGCTTTCATGTCCTGGGAATTCTGCACCTGCCGGTGTCATGTGCAGCCCGGTTGGGAAGATTGCCGATCACCATCTAACCATCCCAAAATTAAGGGATCGTGATGTCTGTTTCTTCATACTGATTTTTTCATTCATTTATATATTTGAATATATAATAATAGGTTTTTGTTCTGCAAAGTGTTCTAGAAGTTTTTTCAAATGCTCGGCAACTATATATTTTTTTGGTCTAGGCTACCTTTACAGGATCAGTCTGATACGTTGAGTTTGGAAATTGTCGAAAAAAGGTCCGAAGAGGTGCTATTACCACTATGGGGAAGCTTTTAAGGATTTAGAAAACATAGTATTTTATGCATGCTTGGAAACTAAGTGAAATAGAACATAACATGATTCTACATAAAGCTCAGTTTTGCAAAGAAATCTAATTATACAAATGTTGATGAATTTCCTTAATTACATAGCGTAAACAGCACAGGTTTGTTTGTAGATGTGACCTGTTGTTCACAGTAAACAGTTGTGAAAAATAAATGTAACTTTCAAAGAATTAGGCTTATAAAAATTATGGTATTTTGAGTAATTGTAATTTATATTTATTAACATTAAAGATGTTTTTCTCGCAGTACAGTATGCCTGATTTTAACTATGGCAGTCATTTACGAAACGCCAGGTATAAAAATGCTTAGAATGATTTGGCAAAAGCCCAAAACTAATCTGTGGCAATTATTGTAAATCTTGTCAGAACTAAGTGTTCAAGACTAACAGAATACGAAATGAAACGGCTAAAAATATATATTGCATAACATTATATTGTAGCACTTGATGCCTTCATGCTGCCTTCAGATACTGATTATAACTTGTTATATTAAAATATTAACTTACATACAATAATTCTATTAATGTTTCTACTAAATTTTACCTGCTAATTATATACATATATATATATATATAATTTGGAGAATTTGTTTTACAGCATGAGTTTTTCCTATTTTCCAACACATGGATACATGTTTATTTACGCCAACACAACATCACTTGTAGACATGGCTTTTATAAGGGAAACGAGACATGTATCAAAAGTGCAGCACCACACAGTCACTTCATTAAAAAAGCCCTTTTATTAAACATTGAGTAGTTATTTTACAATGAAATGTATCAATAGCTCATTGGTATTGAATGGCAATGACTCATCCTCCGCCAATAAAACATAACCTTTTTTAGTTGCAGTTCCACAGAAAATGGGCAATGAATGCAGGTTGAGAAACTAAAGTTGTATAACACATTACATTTATATTTTATGTTCTTGCGTGTGTGCATATTGTGTAGTAGGGCTTATGCCCTTTAGAGGTCTTGTCGAAACTCACCTAGACTATTGTGCTCCGTTTTGTAGATCCTATTTCTGGAAGACTATAGACATTCTAGAAAGAGTTCATGGGTGAGCTACAAAAAAAAGTGAAATGTTTTCAGGACAAAAAAAATTATAAGGTAAGACTAGAGAATATCTGTATGCACTGGCGTGACTACAGGGGCCGCAGCCGTGGCAGCTGTGACTGGGCCGTGCCTCTAGGGGGCTCGGTGCGACCCTTTCTTCCTGTCTCCTCGTACCGGTTCAAAATAGTTTAGAAGTACATGTGTTCTAGGGGAGGGGGGCACATCTCGGGGGGGACACAGAGTGGCAGCATATCTCGGGACACACACACAGAGTTGCAGTGTGTGTAAAGGCAGGGGTGTGTGGTGAGGACAGTGTATAAATGTGTATGTATGGACAGGCGTATGTTAGTATGTGTAGATATATATATGTGTGTGTGTGTAAGGGCCGTATATGTATGTATATGTCTGTATAACAACCAGCCAATCACCGGTAAGGTACATTGCTTGCCGTGATTGGCTGGTTGTTGTATACTGGGTAGAGGGGTAGTCTTATACGGCGAGTATAGCCCAAACTCTATATTTTAACTGGAAAAGTTGGGGGTCGTCTTATACGCCCAGTCTTATGGTACTTGTGTTTGTTTGAGAATGGATGTGTACTTGTGTGTGTAATTTGTGTAAGTGTGTTTAAATATGTTGTATGTTGGAATGGGGGCAAGGTGCAAAGAAGGCACAGACCAGTTGTGTGGGGGCAATGATGGAACAGACTAGCTGTTGAAATTGGAGCGCCCGGGGCAATTTTTTGCACCAGAGCCCTGTGGTTTCTAGTTATGCCCCTGTCCGTATGTATAGATTGGAGGACATGAGAGGGAGTACAGATGGGACAGAAACATTTATGTACATATAAGAAGTCAAGAAAGGAAAAAATAAAGAGAAAAGTAGAAGTCAATAACTAGAGGATCAGAGACCAAGGAATATAAGGAAATTGGTAGAGCCAATAACGTATTCTGACCTAGGCCGACAGGTCCATGAACCGACACCCAACCAGGCTCTCTGTACTGCTATTGTTCAATAAGCTAGTTAAAGGAATATCACTGATCTCCCCAACTCATTAACTTATGACCAGCACCCCATATCCCTAAAAAGTAAAGTATCAGGATATTACATCATTTCAAGGTGCTCAGAAGGATTGCAGTGCAGATTAGGCCTAGTGCAGCTCCAATGATTAAAACACCGCTAGGTAAAGCAGAAGTTGTAGAGGCTAATACAATTGGGAAATTCAAGCATTCATGGGATAGGCCTACAGCTATCCCAAATATGAGACAAGAACAATGGCTGAATACGATTAACAGTGTTTACAGAATGATTGAACAGACACCATGACATGCATGGTTCATATCTGGCATCAAATTCTAAATATGTCCGATATCCTTGCAAGTATTTAATTGAGCCTCTGCTGCCAGAAAAACTGTTCCATTCCCAGCCCTGCTGAAACCTCAATAGGTGAAAGCGTTTTTCATAGATGTTTTAGCATTATCAAAAGACATAAATGTGCTCATCTGTTTCCCGAGCTACTTTACAAATGAATTTCCAAAGAAATGCATTAAGCTGATGGACCTGCTGGTTAATGGATAATTCTAACTGTTGGAGACCAAGACATAGAAAGAGAGAGTGTCACCTCTCTATAGTTATTGAACAGGCATTACCCAGAAGGCATATGGCCCTTCTGAATTTTAGCATATTCTAATCAAACAT
Source organism: Spea multiplicata (assembly GCA_009364415.1). Taxonomy (NCBI): domain Eukaryota; kingdom Metazoa; phylum Chordata; class Amphibia; order Anura; family Pelobatidae; genus Spea; species Spea multiplicata. Next base: position 26,871 of record VKOC01047974.1, on the reverse strand, counting down.
TTTTTGCCAATTGTCTGACTATGTCCAAAAGTTCATCTTGGCAACTTCTAAGATAGAGATATATGCCCTTTCTGGAATCCTTACCTCTTTTAGAAATGTATAAAACCAGTGGGGAATCAAACACAGGGCTTTCATGCACCTTTTGTACCAAAGATACATTTATTTTAGCCTTTCTCTCCATTGCGTTAAACATGGGCTTCTCAATGTATTTCAGGGTGAACAATCTAGAATTAAATGACATGGACAGCATAGCTTACTGGGAGGAAAAATTCTGTAGATCCTGAGTAAAGGAAATTAAGAAAACTGCTTTACTTAGTAAATAGGACTATAAAATGTAGAATTTAGGAAAAGCTACTGATCCCTTTAAAGGTCACACCCATAATCATATACTTGGTTAAATGAACATTTGGTTATGTCATATAAATAGACACTCATTCCAATAAATTGAAAACTGTGTAATTTGAGCAAACATGTCCGTGTGGTTTGATAATACGGTACTTTTTTAGATTATGGTTCCTTATCTAGAGGCACCTTCTAGTGATTCGAAGCAAAAGGTAGATGAACCCTTAGATTCCTGATTTGTTCAAAGTGTTGGAAACCTCTTTTTAATTACTTCTCCCAGCGACAAAAGAACATTTACACTCATCAGATCTTGGAGTGTCGTTTGGAAGCAAACTGGCTTTATGATCTCAAATGGTTGACCCGGTTGGGAGGCTCTCAGAGATTAACCTCTACCTGAATTTCTGAGGTGCATAACACTTAGACAAATGACCCTGCAACTGATATGTTCAAATTCTCTAAGTTATTATAGCTATGATGTATTTAAAAGCACAAACTCCAAAACAGCATGTTTTTCTGACAGTTTCCTTTTAAAGTGCTATCTGCTGCCTTCCAACTATTTCACTTTTCCACGTCCTTTCCTTTTTAACATATGCTTTACCCGCAGGCTGTTGAGAAGCATGGGTGATTTTAGTATGCATCCTTTTTAAAACTCCTTGTTTATCAAGTTTTTTTTTCTAGTTTTGACTCAAGCTCTGTCAAATTCTTAGAGCTGAAAAGCACATTTCTTGAAAAATTGAAACTGTGATAAAATATAAATACATTTCCGTATACTTTGTTTTCCCAAGACAGGCAGAAATCTAAGCTTTTGAGCATATGCAGGATGTATATTTGGCGTTTTCTTTCTCATGCATATGTATATGTTGCTTTGATGGTGTTACATTTTGTTTACAATAACAACATTTTATTTGTTGACGTCCTACCTTTGGACAATATCCTTTAAAAATAAATAAAATATTACATTTAACGAAAGGCAGATGTACAGATTTTGACATGATTTATATGCCAGCATAGATTTCCATCCAATCACTTGTAATATGACTCAGGAATCCGGGCTGAAAACCAAGTATGAATCATGATTTAAGGATAGAAATGTGTTTGACATGGTAATCAATACTGTCTGTGCAGAACAATGAAATGACTGAACTGTAGAAAACCACTTGTGCATCAAGAACAAAATAGACAGGACAATCAATAGCTAGGCAGACAGACAGACAAAAATAAAACAGAAAGACAGGCAAAGAAGAGTAGCACCAAGACAAACAGAAATAAGACAGTTCACCTGGGACATAACCATACCTGGGTTTGTCCCAGAGATTGGCGGGTGAGCACTGCTTCTCCGGTTCTCAGGGTCAAGACGACATCAGCAGGAACTCCCATTAACACCAGCGGGACCGCCCACCGACATCACGGGACTGCCCGATGATGTCAGTGGGCTGTGCTGGCCGCGTCCCGCAAGGGAAGGCTCCGGGTAGCCCAGAAGATCCCAGGTATGGACATAATTAATGACTGAGGCACAATGTTCTGGCTATTTGCTGAAGACATAAAGATCTTCAACAGTATAGGTATTGAAGATGGATGATCAATTACTATTGAAACTGAAGAAAGAGAGGAAAACGGTGATGCATGCAGTAATCCGAAAGCGGAAAGTAATATTAATCAAACTGCGCTGGCAGCTAATATAGAAAAAAGAAACTATGTCAGTATAGCATATGACTTAAAAAAAATCATCACTGTATTAGCCTCCACCAGTTTTGTGCATTTAAGTGAGGAAAACTACTAAACTGAAAGTATTGACCAAATAAAAACACTAAAATGCAGGCATAGCTCACATGTCGCTTATCCCAGAGGCCAGCTGTCATGCCCCTCTCACCCTTACCTGTTCTCCCCAGCTGTCCTCCGTCACTGCAAGCTAGAGACTTGCGGGCACGGGCGGTCTTGCTGGGGCTGCGGGTGGGAGCGGGCGGTCAGGCACTGTACCTGCAGGTCCCGGTAATCCCGCGCAGTCCCGCAAGGCTGCCTTCTTGCTGCTCCCTTACAGTGTCTCCTAGCTTGCTCCGCCCAGGAACAAAACGGAGTCACGTGATGTGATGTCACTTCCTGAAACTCCGCCTTGTTCCTGGGCGGAGCAAGAGAAGAGATGCCGTGAGGGAACAACTCGAGGGCAGCCGCGCGGGACTGCGTGGGAAATCAGGTAAGGAGGTGGGCATGATTGGCCACAAATGTGGCGGGAGCGGGCGGGATTGGCCACAAATGTGGCAGGAGTGGGCGGGAGCGGAACACCCACATTGCGGGAGCAGGATTAAAAAAGTAGTCCCGCACAGGTCTCTACTGCAGGCCTCCCAAAAAGCCGAAGGCGCAGACTGTAGTAGCGGTGTCTACCCATGATTGTGCTTATGGTAGCGCGGTAGGCTCTTCTAAACTTTGGACTGTAGATAAAATGTGGGTAGGACTGGATTAGACTCTTCAGGATATCTGTATATCTCATCGCTGTTGGCTCTTCACCTTTGAGGTCTCCAATCCCTCTCTAACATGGATGCCTTGTCCCTCCATTTATAAAACAGGGTGTTCAAACACATGCTGATGGAGGGCAGCCAGTCTTGCTATACTCAGACCCCGTGGTGCATAGTTGATTACCATGGCAACTGGAGGATTTCTATTGCCAAGGTTATAGTTCTATGAATAAAGGTATAATTTCTTTATTGTTTGCCAGGAACTGTTCTGTGATATGTCCATGAATATATGAAGCCCCCCCCCCAAAAAAAAATGGAGGTAGAAAGACCACTGTATGTCAAGTTGCCTGTCACCATCCATTTAGTTCTTCATGTATTCCCCCTTCTCTGTCTTCACTATTATGTTTTTCTCATTGTTATTTAGTTTTTTTATAATTGTTTTGCTTTTCTGTCTGCCCCAACACCGGCTTATCCAATCCTCATCCCAATCAAGCAAGTTTGCCACTGTTTTTCCATTCTAGGCATCTCCTTTGTAGTCTCTGTGGGTCCTACTAAGGTAGAGTGCAACATTGGTTGCACAAAAGATTAAGGCTTAAATGCTTATGCAGAACTGTGGCAGAAAAGGCAGTGCAAAATACCTTGGTTACTCATGTAATATATGTATTCCTATATTATAGGCCAAAATTTCATTGTCCTCCATAGGTAAGTACTCAATGGCACATATTTTTCCCTGAGTTTTTTACGCCATCAAATATAAAGCATTTTTATCTCTAGTCAGTGCCTTTACATATATTTTCAGAACCTAGTATATTCAGAACCTAGGGCTATAATATTTCTTAAACCCTGGGCAAGCATTTGCTTGGGCCCCTTGCTGACCCCAACACCAAATAAAAACAAAATTACTTGCCACACTGGCTTTCCAGATTAGGAAGAGACTGTCATCATCAGCGTGGTCTTATCTCCTTCTGACCCTAGCGTGACTCTGAGACATCACCATGGGGGCAGGAGCACAATAGTATGTCGTCAAATGAATAATGCAGGTGTGGCTAGTGACCCAAAATGGACATGCAAGTCGTGCTCAGGGCCAGGCTTACTGTAGGTGTTTATCCCCATGGTGTCTCCTCCCTCGTCATCACCCCTAGAGTCCCTTTATCCCCTCCTTCACTGTGACACACCTCTCTGTTCCTCCCTCGTGTCGTTCACATATCAAATAAACGCATGGTAGCACATTTTACAGGTATAGATCATCTGAATAAGACATAAAACCCTGTATTTGGAGGTACACATGGAAACATAACATTGTTTCTGCCATCATTGTCCCCAAAGCATTGTCCCAAGCATCCTCCCTGTGCCATATTCCCCCCAAACAGCATGCTTATGCTATATTTGCCCTCAAACAGGCAACATGTGCCATATTTGCCCCCAAACAGCCTGCCTATGCAATCTTTGCCCATTAACAGCCTGCCTGTCATTTGGGCTGATCTACCTTGTAACCGTCCCATTGTGCAGCCAGACACCAATGGGGGAGCTTGATCACCCCCTAGATCTGCCACCCTAGGCCAGGACACATCACAAGTACAGCAAGCAAAAATTACTGTTTTATCTGAAATAAGCAAAAATATCTGATCATGCAAGAAGACGAATTAAACTCATATTCGAAGTATATTTTCTAAAAGCAAGACATATAATCCAAATTTAGCTTATTTTAAGTACTGCAGATTTATACGTCAAACTTTAAATATGCAAGTAAAGGCATATTTTATACCTTTAATATATAATATTCCTTACCCTGTGTCACAAATGCCTGCTACATTAAACCTACAAAAAGCCTGATTTAAGATTTTTAGGTCCCTTAAATATAAGAGTACTATATGAATGAGCTAATCTTGAGACACTTAAAATTTAAGTCCTTAGGGACAGAGCTGGCGGGGGGTTTGAAACCTTTTTCCCTTTGTGACAATTTTTGCGCTACTGCTGTTTAGCTGTAATTTTTTTCTCTTTCATTTAGTGTACTCTCACAAATTATATATATATTTTTAGGACATGAGGGGCTTTCTTTAAATACCATTATTTTAATTATCTATTTTCCTACAAAAATAATAACATATAGTGAAAAACCTATGTGCTGATCAAAGAAAGAGCTTTTAAGACGTGGCATACCGGTACCTATCAAAGAGAGGGATGAGGGGAACATACCTTCATGCATGGTGGAATTACAGAGCTATTTTTCTCATATGGTCAAAAATATTCAGAATGCTCTCTAGAGCTCTAGCTATTAAATGTGGCATTGCTCCTCCTGAACGCCCCAGCTCCAATGGCGTCCAAACCAAACCAGAAGCTTAATCACAGGATATGCGTAGCTGTCAACCAGGCTATTGCTAGATGCTGGAAGGGTGAACCCCATCCATGAGAGAAATCCAAACTAACATATGGAACCTCATTAGCTTAGAAAAAATGATGGCTAAATTATATGATGAAATCAACAAATTTGAAGCCATCTGGGATCCCTGGATAATGACATACTCTCAGAACAGCTACACATCCTCCCTGTTACACCTCTAAGGGGAAATCAGTTGTTTCGAAAGTGTTCCCATGCTGCAATATCCTTCTCTTCTTATTATTTTCACCTGCATTTACATTGTCTCTTAATCTCTGTAAATTCATTTATTCTCCTTTTCCACTTATACTAAATGTTTTGTGAGCAGCAGCTGCTTGATCTACTTGACACACATTTCCGATAATAGAAGGATATCGGTTTTGTCAGATCTGTGTAGACATTTTCTATGCTTTCATTTTCTATTTACCATACCTGTTAAAATGCCAACAGATCAACAGATTTAAATAAAAAATTTGAGGAAAGCACCTTTTCTGACTTTTATTTGAAAATATTTTGATCATCTACAAAAGCTAATGAAAAAAACTGCTAAGTAGGTTCTAATAATTGTCTCTAGTTTAGAAATACCCAATGTTATATGAGTTTTTTTTAAACTTTTAAGAACAGGTAGCATGTATTTCAAAGCCTTTTTTAAAAAGAAATCTGGTCATGCTGCTCCCATGTTCTATTTGGAACATCTTTGAAGCTGATCAGGTTCAATTTACCCCCAGCAAACCATATATGTTTGAAAACTAGACACCTCAGGGTATTTCAAATGCAAGTATTTTAACTCTTGCTATTGTGAATATTGATTAAGTTTCTCAGCGGATATTTTTATGTTAACCCTGAGTGTCCTTTTCTGTGTGACTCTATGTGCAATGTAAGATTAAGAATGGACAGGTGTTTGCCTTTTTGTTTCTCCAAGTAAGTTAAGAGAAACTGACCAAGTCTATTCAAGGACCACAATGGGGGGGGTCAGAAGTGATTGATTATCTCAGCTGCAAACATGGTCTTTGACATAAACTGTCCATAATAGGATGAATGGTTTTCTGTGTTTCAATGTATATTTCAGGACACTGATTATTTGTCACGTAGCATATAGCATATAGCCGTCTGGTTTGTCAAAGGTATATAAGACATGTGTTGTTTTCATGAAGAGAGAACAGTCTGGCTGATGACTTGTGCGATAAATATGTGCACAAGCAAAAAAATCTGCTTATTCAACTCTTTTGGGAAGAATCTGTGTCTCAAAGTTATTGAGCATTCACAAGACAAGACAAGTTCTAAATGAGCAATCAGAGACATCTTTATTTGACCTGGAAATACTACTCGAACTTGAAAAAGACCTCATTGTGAGGTCGAAACGTTGTCTTTTTCTTCTTTTCAATAATCTGCCTGATGCTGGAACCATAGGGCCTGGAGCTTTATCTATCTTCTGGAAAATTTTTTTTTACTTTATTTCCCCTTTGGCCCAGGGAATCCCGATTGGCCAGCGCCCGCGCGAATTCTTAGAACGCCTTTGTGATTATGTGACACTTCCTTCTAAACATTTTGTATGTCTTGATGCTCCCTATAATTTCACTTATATTATTTAAACTAAACTCCACAATTATGCTAGAAAAAATACGCTGTTCGCAGCAGGTTTGGATAGTTTTAATTATAATATGCCATTACATGCAAAAATGAGCAGATTCACTTTTAGAGCGAAAGATAGAAGATATTAAATTTGTATCCGACGTCTCGCTGAGAGGAAAGCTTAATGGATGTGGAAGGTTTTGAACTACATATCATCATTTCAAGGCATAATAATTTTGAGGAATTTTAACAGCTCCTTACTACGTTTCTTCAAAGAAATTAGGAATATTTTCAATTTAAGTGTGGTTATGGCTTAAATGCAGCAAACTTGAAGTATTAACTAAAGGTAATAAAGGTGGACACGGTTAACATAATGATTAAATAAATAAATAATAATATATATAGTGAAAAGCAAAATCTTGAGATTTTTAACCAAGTCACGTTTACATAGGTATCCATGCCAAATGTTGCAGTCTGACAACGGAGCTTATGTCATACTGACCTATCGCCCAACACTATCCTTTGGCAAAACAGGCATTGCACAAAGTAAGCCGGACTGCCGTTTATAACATGAATAGTGACTAATGTCATGTCACAGCATATTGATTATCACTGCACTGAGTTGCTCATGGTAAATTTTTTTTTTTTTCAAATTTTTTGGTAAATGTATAACTAATAATGTGAATGTTCTGTCTTTGCTGCTGTCTTATGATCACTGCAAATATACAGCTTCTAGTTCCTTTGACGGTTAAAGAGAGGAGGAAAGTTTATCTTGTATTTTAGTTCAGTCGTTCCTCAATGATCATAGATTTACTATCGCTAATGTCTTTTGTGGATAAAACTGTATTTCAACCCTGGTTTAATCAAACGTGTTCCAATATTGATGTCACTGCCTTTATTGCCCAAATGGCTAGGGTCCATAACTTATAGCTAATTTGAAGCATCATGGAATTGCAGTCCATGCCGTTACCAGGGCTGAACATTCTATAAGGCCCCATTATAAATTGTTTTGTTATGCTTCCCACGGCATGACAGAAGTGGAGAAGTTAAAAGCTTTGGAAAAAAAAAACATCAAACCAATCTCGGCAATGTCTCACACGAGTGTCTTCAATATTACCTTTTCATCTAAGTCACTTCTACTACTAGTGGAAAGTGGTATATTATGACACATAAATAGAGCCATATTGACATCACAATCATGTCTAGATACATGGAATGCTAGCCTGCAGAAATGTACTGAAAGAAAACAAAAAGCTTTGGAGAAGAGACATATAAACAAAGACAATATGACATTACATGAAGGTAAATAAAGTCATAAGATTTAAACTTTATACATTCAAGTATACATTTAAGTTTAGTCCGATCAACCTGACAGCATGTGCAAAATGTGTAAAAATACATTAATAAAATGAGTTATTTCCAAGTTACAGTTCAGACTTATTGTGCCTTTTTTCGAAAGTCATTTTTATTTGCTGATCATGTCTGTGTGTGGAGCCAAATGTCACAAGAGCCTCTGCGAAATATTCAGTGGTTCTAATGTAAAGGAGGACTGCCATTTTAATAGATAAAAATGTACTTAAAATAAACGTCCTGGAGTATGTTCTTTTTAATTAGAATCATTTTTATGGGGGGTATGGATTGTTGGTGCTTCCCACCTGAAGTATAAGTGATCAACAGGTCTAATTGAATTCATTGTTATCTAATTGTTCACCATGGACTTCATATTTAATTAAAATGTATTCTGTCCTGAAGTTTCCTCCCTACAAATGCTGCTAAACCAACCAATAACAATTAAAAAAATAGTTAAAAGTGGTTATGTAATGGGAACGAATAAACTTGCAGATACTTAGAAAAGGGAGCTAAGATATAAAATGATACACAAGGAGGCAGATAACACCTATTTATGACTTATTATTTATTAGCAGACACTACAGTGTAAAATATAGAATTTGTGAAAAGTACCAAAATTGCATTAACATTCACTTGAATCTTAGGAAACAGATGACGCAAGCTTAGACGGAAGGCTCCCACACATTATCCAATTCGAGTACTCTGTTGCTCAGGCTTCTATTATTCCATCTCTGTGGCAGAGGGCAATGCACATAGATTTGTAATTGAATGTTCATTCCAATCTTGCACACATTCCTTCTACGTTGTGCTATCAGTATCTCCCACCCTTGTTTGCTTGCCTACTCCTTTTGTAATTTGCATTTTGCTGTAATCTACTTTCCACCCTTTACCTATTTATACACACCTATTGAGCTATGCGGTTAGCTCTGAATCATTCGATCCATACTGTGACATAAAAATCTTAAATGTTAAAACTGAATCCTTGTCCAGGCTTTTCTTCTGTTTTAATGTTTTGCCCTAACTCTATTTATGTGGTATACGCAAACTGCACTGGTCTACACATGCCACACTCCAAAGGCGTCAATGTTTTTAATGTATTTTATCTATATATTCTATGTATTTTCCTTCTTACCGACACTCTTATATCACTGTTATAGAGAAACATTGTAACTATGTTGGTTCTTCCATCACTAAAATAAAGTCAAGGGCAAATGCCTTGGAAGATATGAAGCTCACCCATTTTGTCTACATACCGACTTTTCAGTTCTCATCAATTTGGCAGTGTCGAGGGTGCAAGTCGCGTTATTGGCAATAGTGAATTTGCTCTTTAAGGGATAGTCCCGAAAACAATGACAAGAAAAATGCTACCATAAAATCAGAACTTTTTTTTTCTTTTCATGAAAAAGTTTTTTTTGTTTTTTTTTTGGTTGAATGAAAGTGATAATAGCTATTTCAAGAAAGTGAGCTATTGCTACATTCCATTTATTTTACTAATTGACAGTTTCCAATGATGGGATGTATTCCAAATTCAGATGGCATGCCATAGACCTACTGCATCTGTACAAGAGTGAAATTAAAAATACCTGTAGGTGAGGTACATTTCTGCACAAAAACATGTAGTGGTAGTTTGAGCGATAAAGTGTGACTGAATCCTCAATATTTATATATGAAACAGTTTACATATGTAAAGTATGTATTTACTCGGTTCATTATCATCTTTTCTCCAATGGTGGATTTGTTGTAAATGCCCTCCTGGTATAATGTGAATCCGTTGGTCTTTCTCTGATAAATCTGAGTGCTTTAATCTGGTGTCTGCAAAGTTTTGGATCACCTGTCTCTCACTAGTCTATTTTAGTCTATTCACTAAAATTAGCATGCATGCAAATTTGAAAAACTGCTACCTAGCGGAAGTTGGAGTTAAACATGCATACTAATAAATGCCAACTAATTTGTACGTCAGTAAATTGACATTCGGTACGTTTAAACTTGACTGCAACTAGAATTTAACCCATTATACGGGGAGTGAGTATGTTATAGGCAGGCACTATATCCTCAAGGATTATTTTATTTTTAACCCCTGCATATGTATTGGGAGAAGAGTAGGGTGTAATTGTAGTTTGCAGTTTGATTGTAGTTAACAGAGAAACCCCCTGTTCATTTAGAATTAGTATTTTTGTTATATGTGAGTGGTCATTAAACTCTCGCATCATGGCCTGCAACTTGCATGTACTCCTAAAATAGCGAGTATCCGAGTTGTCATGCTACTTTAATCCAGTTGGGCAAATTAACTGTTACCGTCACAGACTTTTTTAGTGAATGCACGAGAAAGTGTTGTCCCACTCACACATCACATATTCTAAACTTATTAGAAACGTATTAACTGCCAAAATCAATAGTATTACATTATCAATTAAAACATTTCTGTTCAATGGAAGTGGGCTCCATAACTCAAAATACCACACTACTAAATATACTTAATTGATACTATTTGCATATATAAAATTCTATACAATGGTGTTTATTTACCAAGCAGTGATTTTATCTCATTGACTCAACTATTTTACAGAGCCAACTACATAGTTTATTAATGGGGGGATTTTGCACATTATCTCACTGATTGTACTATGCATTATATAGAGTTGACAGCCTCTCTGCTCGGGGCAATTTAATGCATTTGACAATTTATATTAAATTATATTTTTTACCTTAACTCACCTTCCGCTCATCGTTAAGTGAATAAGCCCCATTGTAAGGATGGCTTGAATTCAAGTTAAAATGTTATTTCTTTAAACTTAAACATCACTAGTTTTAATTTGATGTAAATATGTGATTTGGTATGTATTGTACTTAGTAAGGATACCTTACTATAAATAGGTGGTTGTTAAATGAAAGATTGGAATTGTTGGATTTTAATGTTCATTTTTCTTTGCAAACCTGATTTTATGCTCCATGCCAGATTTTGTTAAACAGTCATAACATGAAAAAGAAAGAATGTTATAATTACCTAGAATGTAAAAAAAAATGTAATATTTTTCACATTTACGTTGCAAGCTCTTATTCTTGCCAGCAATGTCTCGGGAGACAGTTGTAGTTCATTAAAATGGTTTCATTTCTTTTTATGACCGTTTTCACATAATTAAAAGATTTACATCATGGTGCACTTTGTGATTTCTTTTAATGTCTGCTATATTAAAATATTCTGCGGAACTGTAATTCCTTGTTAGTTCTATATATTAATGCAAGTGAACATGAAAGAAAGTGAAATGATGTTGTATGATGGAGCTAAAGTATCTAGATCTATGTAAAAAATAGGAAAATGTGGAATAGCGAGCATGAATATTCCATTGGTTTTTAAATTGACATTCTTTAAAAGTCTTAGAAGCAAAAGAACCAATGGAATGGGCCAATAAGCACAACCATTCTATTGATTGCTATGGTTGCTTTTCAGAATGTTCACCCTGTTAACCTTGTATTCATAAGCCCCAGAATAGCAGAAAAAAACAGACCTATGTGTCCATAAATCAATACATAAACATACAAGAGGAAGATTGATCTTCGTAAAGAAGGAAATACGCAGAGAATATTCATGTCTACAAAAAATTGATCATTTATTGATCCTCCCCTGGATCAGTATAGCATATATAAAGCAGATTTCCACTAAAGAAAAAAAAATAATACGGGGGTGAAATGCCAGATGCGTTTTGCACTTAACCGAGCTTAATCATGGGTATTGGTGACAGTGAGATGGCTTGAAAACCAGGGGATGCATACTGGGCATGTGCAGAAGTGCTGCCAGTTTGAGTGACAGCTCTACCTCCCCAGCTCTGCCCCTACAGTGTCCCAATTCACCTGGGCTAGAAGTAGGGAGGTATGTAGGAATCTCTGGCTCCTTGGATTTCCAAGGCCCATTAGCAGCTTTACCTTTAAGAAGTTTTGGTTATGCGTCTATGCTTTGTGCAAAATAAGGCAAAATCAAAGTAGGAACAAAAAAAATACTGAAAAGGGTGCCAATGTGTAAGACTTCCTAAGAATAATGTTAACTGAAATTTCCAGGAGACCCTTATACATCCTGTACCATAAAAACATTTCTTTTATTCTGCTGCAAATTGCACAGTTTAGAAAACTCACGCACATTGGCAAAGACTGCTTGCAACTAGAGACATTTCAATGAAAAATTATAATGCCTCAAATGATCTAATGAGTGTGTTGAGAATTCTACATAATGGATTGAAACCACAAGAACACTGCCTGTAATAAAGATTTTAATGACTACACATGTCAAGAAATAAACAAGAAATGGAAAGAATTGTGCTGACTTATGCTTAAAGTAGTTGTAAAGCACCTTGCAGAACATAATGAGCCAAATTCAATGCAGGAGATAAATCTATCCCACGGGATTGAATAGTAATCCTCCTATAGAGCACATTTTCTGTCTGTTAATGGACATGGCCCAGTATATCTATGTTTTTAGCTTTTTTCCCATTGCAATCAATGTGCATGTTGCTTTTCATATACTGTTGATAGATTCATCACCACCAAACAATCCATCCCAATGTTTTTGTGGGGTTTTGTTGAAGAAATACCAAAAGAAGGGTTAGCAGGTCTAACAAGACCATGTAGAATGCTTAATTGTGTAAAGGGGCTTTCAAGAACCTTCACTGATTTGACTCTGCATTATAATGAGCCAGCCAAGCTGTTCCTACAGCAGAGGTCCACTGTGGTCGGCTCTTCATAATCATAATCCTAGTAAAATCACGGATCTGATAATCTGAGAAATTGTGATAATGAAACAATTGCTACATCTAATTTTCTATAGCAACTAATAGCAACTATTGGATTCCATGAGGGAGTTTTAAGGAGAGAAACTATCAGTTTGTTATAAAATAGATGCCTTATAAAAAAACAGCTTTCTTCGAATAGCATGCCGATAGGAAAATTCTATAGTTCAAAATGAAGGTGATTTTTTAATTGTACTTGGAGGTATTGGAGGTATATCCACACACATGAAGTATACACATGAAAGGCAGATTACCAGAAGCAAAATCATTAGGCCCCAAAATGAGATGCCTTTGTACTCGATAGTATTTAATTTTTATTTCACACAGTATAGCGGTAGAAATACATAGTTCTGGTCCCCTGGTACAAATCATCCCTACATGCTTTTAAATAAGAATGATGATAAGGAGATACGGCACTAGTTTGTTCTTCTTATAGTACATTTAACACGCCTTTTCTTACTTCCTTTGTTATCACTTCTATGTTCAACTGCACAGCCTCAAGCTGTCCTCATGTATGAACCAAACTCTACAGAAGCCACCAATTCCCAAACTATCATCTTCTGCCCCATACGTTAAAGCAACCAGTTTTATGAAAAACTTAATATAGTCCTTTAAAATTAGAGATTATAGAAACGGAAATGATCTGTCTTACAATATTGCATTTGCTGAGGTTTTCAGTTCTGCATGAAGTTACAGTTAGGATGAAGTAAGATGTCCATGCTTGTGCCTCACAGCTTCACCAGCTGTATAATTCATCTCTGCATCATACAGGCTATTAAACTGACCCTGTATCTCAACTTGAGGCATTGAGGGACGTTCTTCTACTTGCAATTTCAACCCAGTCATTTTTCGATTATCCTGAGTCCTTCTGTGATCTAACACCAGAGACATGACTTCATTCTAGAACTTCACGAGAGGTGTATTTCAAACAGAGGACAGCCAAGTGCTAGTAATCAGTGGGTATATGTGGTATTGCATAAGATGCACAGGAAATCGAGTGCAATTGAGGTACTAATTATGGGGTCATGAAGGTGGAGCATTCAATTGATTTGTATGGAACATTTTTCTGTAAGATTTTGGTTTGGTAATTATGATTTAATTACACATATTATTTGTTGCAGTTCTGTTAATCACACTGTGTGCCAAGCTTATTTTGTGTATTTTTGTATGAAAATTATGAAGTACTTAACATATTAAGCCTGATTATGACACTTGGTTTTGTATATGATTGGTGCTTGATCTTTTATTTTAAATTATCTTAAATTCTTGTTGGATCTACAATGTAAAGTAGCTCATTAAAGGGATTATATGTTTACATCCCGTTGAAGGGCTGTTGACAATGTTAAAGTACTGCACGGTGTTGTGGGATTTTTCCGTTGGCAGTTACATTAGGATTGAGAGAGAGAGAGAGAAAAAAACCAAAACATTGATAGTTAGGTAGATTTGTTTTTGGTTACACGTGTCCTTCTAAGTGGAACATTTGTGTACCACATATTAAATGAAAGCTGGAATAAAGTCGGAGAATATTAATGTCAACTGACATGAATGACATGAATGTAAAAAAACTATAATCATGAAATGTAACACATAAGCAAAATTTAAAGTATTACTATGGCACAAAAATTTGGGTTTTGCTACTGATCAGTTTGAAGGTCATCTCCCTTGGTTTCATAGAAGCTCCCTTAGCGCATTGTTAGTTGAGGGGCACAACAAGACAAACAGATAACGATTCAAATAAACATATATTCTGAAGGCAATTTGGGCTTGTCTGAGACATGCCAAGGCTGAGACAGGCACATGATAACAAGATTTGTTACTTTTTGATACTTTACCCTTGGTTACGTGGGCTCACTCTTTTGTGTCAGTTTCAGACATGTCGATAATTGCATGTGTGTTTAATTTTGCTTGTGCTCTGTACAGTGTATCACTCTTGACACATTATAAGCATATGTAGTTGTTGGCTGGATTCACTTGCATGAGCTAAAGACTGTGTTCGGAGTTGTGTAATTTGCATGTGTCTAGGGTAGCATGAATGTAATAAGCATGTTTAAAGGGTAGGGCCACTCTGCATTGTGTAGTTTGTGTTTGTCTTGGGTAGCGTGCCTGCATTGTGTAGTCTGCATGTGTCTAGGGTAGTGTGACTGTGTACAGGGTAGTAGGCATGTGCATAGTGTAGATCACTGTGTGTTGTTTCGCATGAATTTGTATAGATTTGTATGGTATAGTATGCGTGTGTATAGGATTGTGTGTATGTGTAGCATACATTGTGTAAATGTAAATTGTTTTAGATAGTAGTATGAATATTTGCATGTGCATAGGGTAGGGTCCATGTTTGTGTATAGGATAGTATGAGTTTGTATGGTATAATATGCATGTGTATGGGAATGTGTGACTGTATTGTGTAGCTTGTATAGTAGTATGTGTGTATGCATGCATGTGCATAGGGTAGGGTCATTGCAGAGAGGGAGAGAGAGACTAAATTGCACTAAATTTTGTTTCCTAATGAAAAAACGTCCTCCGAAATTGTTCAGAACCAAAGGGACAGGAAAGAAAAATCTGTTGGCAGAAAATGATTGAGGCAACAACAAAATGAAAAATGATTCTGATCAGTATTCACATCCCTGCGTCTCTGACAAGCATTACGCATTGATCATATCCACAGAAGCCACTGATATATTGTATGCACACTATAAAGAACTGCATAGGTTTTTTTTTTTAAAAAGGAAATTACAATTACAAGGAATACTTTTATTTCTTCTATAATAGTCTGGAGTTTTATAAAACTGTTCTATTTTCACATATGATACGTCGGCATTTAAGTGAAAGGTAAGTTACTATATCTGGAATATAATCAGCACTTAGGCAAGCAGGTCTGAATGTCAAAGCTGGTCTAGCAGGCAAGGGTCATTCCTGTGAGTATCAAAGCTTTAAGTGTTGTCCCTCCCTCTTGGCCATCTGGTCTCGGCTGAGCCTTTTTAACCCTCCCTTTCTGTACAGACTGGATGAGGGCCAGCTGGTATCTGTATTAATAGATGCCCTGGTTTGCTATTGGAAAGAATCATTAAGGCAGCAGCTGCAGACACAGGACACACTAAGCCAGGGTGGAGACAGTGACACAAGACACCTGTACATTGGGCACACTGGGCACTCACTGTGATTTCCTGAGAGACTGGACAAGTGGTCTGGGGAGCTCTGAAGCAAGAAGCAGCCACCTTCAGAGACCAGAAGCATCAGTGAGCAGCCAGAATACACACACCACCAGCCAGATGGAGGGTAACAGAACTGCATCTCCTTCTCTCTCTCCCTCTGGCATCACTTCATTAGGCAGCAGGCTGCAGTAATGGATCCAGAAGTTTTGCTCTTTTAATGACTTAGGGAATCTGCTTAATTAGATTCTTTCGCGTATCAGTGTTTAAAAAATTGAGTTTCTTTATGCAAAAGAGCAGCATATGTTCTGTTTTTTTGATCTTGCAAACTATATTCTGCCTTTCCTCAAGCTTAGGGGCATGTACTGAGACCAGGTCTAGGGCTTCTATCTTATGCCTGTAATGTATAGTACAGAAGCAGAAGATAGGTTAAATAAATAATATAGCTGTGAATATGTATTTATCATAAATTCATGCAAAAATTATATACAGCGCACCTAAGCAAAGCCAACCAAAGGGTTAATGATGTACAGTGCATGCCTACCTAAAGAATTCAGTGCATTGGCTTATGCTGGACTTCTGTGTGATGTCATAACATTGATACAATGTTACTTGTGCAGTACTTGTAATTTTCCATTTCTTTATAGGTTATTATTATTATCCGCCCTTAATCTTGCTTAATATCCTCTTATTTGATGGTATGTCGTTAAAACTGGTGTATTATCCCAGACAAATTGCAAATCTTTTTTTTAATGTTTTTTTTTTTTTAATTTTTATGCTCATTATACAGGAAGAACATGCTTTGTTAGGAAAGGCATTATTGTGCTTCATGTCAGTGTTCTCAGAAGGAAATTAGTTTCATGAAATGCATGACATACTTGCTACGCATACATACCCAATCAATAGCAGAACAGAAAAATAGGTCACCCTGCTGATTATATGACTTTTATACATAGCCCCAATAATCCACTCTATCAAAAATGTATAGCGTGCTTTACTTAATTCTGTCTGGTTTCATATTATTACGAAATCAAATATGAGAAATCATCACGATGCTTCATTTCATAGTAAAAAATATGTATATATTGAGAAGGGGCTGCTTTACGTAAAACACCCACCACCAATAAACATGCAAACTACAAAAACTCAAATATTTCAAAGCAGCCTCCAGTATGATGTCTGTTATAGACTTTCACTCTCAGCAATCCCAGCCAACATAAGTTTACTTTTCCTAGGATAGGCTTATACTGGCTTCGTTGTCATATGGTCTTTGTAACGGATGTAGGATTCCCATTTTAGGAGAATGATTGGGACCCCTCCACTCTGCTTGGTTTCAGTTACTGTCTTGTTCACTATTCTTGTCTGTCCTAAAGTTCATTTAGGTGGTCACTGATATACACTAGCTATTATATTGACTGTTTTTCTATAAAATAATGTATGTTTTTGTTTAAAAAAATTGGGCACTTAGACTGGGTTGTAATGTGTCAAGGTTTAACAGGGAAATTTAAAAAAAAATCAACCCATGGCTTCAGCTATGCGTTATGACAAGTTGATCCTGGCAGTTGTCACCTCTAAGATGATTTGACGCTAATGGGATGATATTTTTTTTCACAGTAATGGGAAGACTAGATGGGTGAATGATTCTTATCTGTGTCAAATTCGATGTTTCTGTTTCTAACTTTCTATCAGTCGCCATGGACTTGGGATCAAGGGTCTTGGCTCAGTAAGCTTGGCTCTGGAGCTTCTGTCCCACCTCCACAGTGCAATATAATGTAAAGTTTTCTTTTACAGCTCAAATCAGGCTTGTTTGGTTATCCTGATAAATTTAAATGCTATTGGTTCTGCTCTGAGCTGACATTTTTTTTTATTGTTGCCAACACCAGCGGAACTGATTTGTGAACATAGCAGGTGCTTTCAAACCAATAGCTATTACACATGATTGGTATTTTATGCATAGATTTGTAATGCAACCATTGCGATCATTTAAAAAAGTGAAACACATATGTCGCTATTATAAATCCATTTGTCATACTGTCATCTGCTAGCATTTTAATTTCCTATAGTATTGCAGATTCTGGCAAGTAGATTTATATGATGTCAAGAAACGCGTTACTGAAAGGTCTACCAAAATATATTGACTTAATTATCTGCATTATAACAGCCACCTTCAGATGAGGTAGCTATTTTTTGAGAGCCCAAGGATCGTGCTGTTCGTCATCTACTACCGTGCGAGGTGATCTATGATCCAAACTGTAGAGGGCTACAGTGGAGCCAAGTCCCTAGTCTTCGCCTTCCGAGGCTGTACTCCCCCAAAGGGATATGCAGGCCCCACCTTCCCACCCAGTAATACTTCAGTGGGCTGGATCTCCCCTAGGGGAGTCCCACCAAAGTCTTCATATCCAAAAAACAGTGGGGGACATCAGGTGCAAAATAAGTGCCAGTGAAAATATCCACAGGCCCCAGCCAATAGCCATATGCCAGGGCAATTTAAGGGCGGGTATAAAAAAAGTGCATCAAGAAGGGATCTGGGTGAATATAGTGCTCTTACCAACCCGTGCACAGTGAGAAAAAAATATGTCCCCGCACACCACTCAGTGCCGAGTGTCCTAGCGGATCCATGCCAGGGGACACTATAACAGCCTCGGGCTGTCTGATGCAGGCCCCAGCCTTAAGGCCAGAGGACCAAGCATTCCCTCTCTCACAGGTACTCACTTGATCTTAGCCAAAACGATGAAGTAGCTGCCATACTAGCATTAGTAGAAACCTTAACATTCTTGTACTTCTTCAAGTAGCCAATGTTCATATTTTAGCGCAGGCACAAATAGGAGGCATCAAATCTCTATATCAAATGTGTTATAGGAAGATATAGACAGGAGAAGAGTTTTTGTGGGTAGAGCGGGATGAAAAACAGTGTCCTAGGCATCTTTCTAGTGTGTCATAGGAAATATTGCCCACCCTGTATTCAAGTATAAACCCTGCTCTGACATAAGAACAAGAATAGCACACACACACCATAGAATTAACTCCAGAGGAACGCAAGTGCCTGGTCCTACACCTCAAGATGCGGATATATATACTGAACACTTAATTAGTACAAATTGCAACTTCAGCTATTGGAGCAAAATATTATAGCAGAAATATCTTAAACGTAAACCTTTTACTAAATATAACTAGATGATTTATTAGTGCTTTGTTTAATTGTACAATGGATCAGTAGTCAAACAAAGCCTGCAATAAAACATTGAACAGAATGATTAATTAAGCCTTGTTGATCAATGTTCTAATCATGATAGAAAAACATATAGTGTATATATAAAAGAATATACAGAATGTGTAGCATGGTGATGCAGGGTATTTACTATTTACAATATATATATATATATATATATATATATATATATATATTAAACTATTCTCCAGGGTACCCTATGTAGTTGAAAATATTAGACCCAGGTAGATGTTTTGATATTATCTTTGTTTCATAAATTGTGTTTGGTTCCTTGTGGAGAGAGGGAGAGAAAAAGGGGGGTACATTTTTGAGCTACCCTGTGCAATTTACAATATATATTGTCATATTGTCATAAACAATGACTATGAGCCCCAAATTATAAACATATTAACCATATGAACATTGGCGCCACCACATACCAGGTGCCTCCCCATTAACCAATTGACCACTGTAGGGGCATACCAAGACGCCCCTACACCACACAGATTAACCAAATAATAACCAATGTAGGAGCAAACCAAGACACCCCTACACCACCCAAATTAACCAAATAACAGATGCAGGGGCACGCCGAGACACCCCTACACCACCCCAGGTTCTGAGGCACAAGCCAGCTTGAAACCAAAAAAACTAACCTGAACCCAAGTCAAATTAGTAAAACCAAACCAAAACCCACTGTACTAAAACAACTATCCCAAACTATCCCCGCTGCTGTGAAATAACGGGGTAGACACCTTCACCACCACCTGTTAAAGGGAGCGAGGGTGGGACAACCCAAGTTTGGAAAAACAGTTAAGTGAGCCACTTATAAAATTGCTTCCATTTATATACCCATATAATTAGCCACACCCATAACAAAACTGCATCAATTAATTTAAATTACCCACTAGCTCTGTCAAGGCCCACTCCACTAAGCTGCGCTGCTCCATGGGCTTCAGTATTATCTGTGCATATGGCCAGCTAAAATGTATATCTGTGTAACCCTTTTTTTTACCTTGCTCTGCTGCCAGGCTGGTAGTTACATATTTCAGTGACGCTGGTGACAGGAAACCTGAGCCTCCGCAATTGCTGGGAGATCGGGACATCTTCTTTCTTTATGCAGTGCCTCCACTCAGTGATTTGTACTATGTTGAGTAGGGGAACCCACCCACTGAGAAATGGCCCCTTTCACACAAGAAAATAACACACACAACTGAAATGCTAATTATTTATAGAATATATTAAAATAAACAGGTATGATAATATAAGGACCCAGCTGCTGTGCCTATGCAGTTCAGTTCTAGCAGTGGGTGCACAGTCCTGAGAATATATATATAACACAGATAACTGCCAACAGCCGCTCCCCACCCCAAATGTAGGTGTTCTTCCCACCCAGATGTCCCAGTGTTGGTGCACTGTTGGGGCCCTTGATGCAGGTAGCGCTACCCGGGGAGACAAGGATATATTTATGTTGATAGATATTTATTAGTGAAGTACCTCTCCTTAATGTCTTCAGGCAGCTCTGGGATGCTGCCCCTTTAACCTCCTGGCTGAGAATGATAACTGTCTTCCCACACAGATGTCTGTCTGCAGCTCTGCTTTCACCTCACTGGTACAGGATGCAGGACTTGGACGCTCTGGGTACTTGCAGTCTGTCACACTCACTCAGGAACATACAACACCATGGATGTCAGCAGTACACACACTAAAGGCAACAGGTTTACTTCAGGCCTGCTTACAGGGAGGGCAGTCTGTCTCTCTTCCTTCTTCACTCCCCTGCTTAGCCCTGCTCTTCCAGAAGTTTCTTCCTAGACCCTCTCCTCTGATAGGCTGAGAAACATTTCCCAAACTGACATATGTCCCATAGAGATACTGATTGGTTCAGAGGAGACAAGTAACCTGGTGCTGGAAGGCAAGGTCAGTCTCCATGACAACCCAGCTGTAATGTTATTAGACAAAATAACTGCACTGGGTTACACCCTCCGCCTCGAAAAAAAATATCCTGCCTCCCACTGGCAGGAACAGAACATCCTAGCAAAATATAAAACAGTAAAACACAACATGGTACGTGATACACGAACAGCGACTTAGAACAGTAAAGCACTCTCACCAAGAATTTCGGTTAGGGCGTGCAACACATTTATCAATTTATTGTACATGGGTTGGGACTGAGAGTAGGTGGGTTCCCCAATGTTGTCATATGTTAGAAACCTCGGTGGCCTTCTCTTTCTCCTGCTGCGGCCCAGATTCCTCTGAGGAAGTCCTCTGGTATCTTCAGCACAAGGTCTTCCCCTTGCACTGTTGGGGAGGGGTCCAGTCGCTTGAGGCTCTGGTTCTCCCATAGTACTTAAGTCTCTTTCAGAGGAACCTGGGACAAAGCTAGGGCTTTCAGGATTCAGACAATTTGGAGGAGAATCGTGGACAGAAGGTTGGGGTAAAGTCCACCAGTCTTGTTCACAGCCAGATTCAGCAGCTCCTCTGCTAACAGGAACAACTCCACTAGAACCTTCTCCAGGGTCAATTGTTGATGGAGGTTGCATACTAGGGCCCTCATTTCCATTACAATGACTATTTCCAGGAAAAGCCACAGGTAATAAGTGATTCCTGTGCCATGCCTTTATCCGGCCTTCAGGCCCCTTGATTCTGTAAACGGGAATCCCTGGGATCTTGGAAACAACTTCAAACAAGATGTCTTTCCAACGGTCAGCCAACTTGTGTTTTCCTGGAATGCCTAAATTTCTCAGTAGGACTTTGTCTCCAGGCTGAATGTCCTTATAACGTACTTTAGTATCATACCTTTGCTTGTTATCTTCATTCAGCTTGGCTGTGGCCTGCTCAGCCAACCCATAAGCCTTTTGTAAGTTCTCCTTTAATTGCCTGACATATCGGTAGTGAGATCCATGGTTCATTCCATCTGAGGACACTCCCAGGCGGATGTCAATGGGCAATCTTGCTTCTCTTCCAAACATCAAAAAATACGGGGATACGGATTCTCTCATTCCAGGCCAGTAGAAGCGATCTCGTATCAACCCAAAGGTTTTGTCAACTCCTAAGTGGCCATGGAGGTCATGAAGAGACCTCAGGACCATCCCTCTATACCTTTGAGGTAGGACTAATTGTTTCCTGCCAGGATGATCATGGTATTGTATAATACGATACAGGAGTTTATTTTCAATATGGAATCGACGCCACTCCTTCTTAAACTGTTGTTGTAGCTCAGCGGGTAATTCATTCAAAAGCTTAAGATTATTAGTCTTCACAGCTCTTAACAAACGACCAACTACAGGATCTTGGTTCTGGGCTTTTTGCTTTTCCTCTATTTGAATCATGGACCACAGGGGAATTGTGGCTGGAAGGCACATAGCCTCTGGAATGGCTTCAGGCGTACAGCTGAGAGAGTCTATACACCGCAACTCTGAGAAATTTACCCACTCATTTTCCACTGTTGAGGTTTGGCAAAGGGCTCTGACTCCTGGGCCAGGGATCTCAACCCACTCCTCTTCATCTCTCACTGCAGGCAATCCAGGTCATCTAGATAGAGCATCAGCCCCCACATTCGTTGGTCCTGCCTTGTATTTCAATGAAAACTCATAATTGGATAACGCAGCTAACCACCGATGACCTGTAGCATCCAACTTGGCTGTAGTCAAAATGTAAGTGAGAGGATTGTTGTCAGTTCGCACCTCAAACTTAACACCATACAAATAATCATGCAACTTCTCCACAATAGCCCACTTAAGGGCAAGGAACTCTAATTTATGTACTGGATAATTCTTCTCACTTCCGGTTAAACTCCGACTGATATAGGCCACTGGCCTAAGCCCTTCAGGATATGGTTGGTGTAGGACACCCCCAAGTCCTTCCAAACTCGCATCCACGTGTAAAACATATGGCTTGTCAGGATCAGCATAAGCTAGAACAGGTGCCTCAGTCATCTTCTGTTTAAGAAGCTGAAAAGCCTTTTCACACTCTGAAGTCCACTTTTCCCCAATAGGATCTTTGGGGTGAAGAATTTTCCGTCCCTTTTTAACAGGTTCCACTTGCAGAAGATTGTGGAGACTTCGGGCTATCTTGGAGTAGCCTTCCACAAAACGCCGGTAATAGCCACAAAATCCCAAGAAAGAACGCAATTCCTCAATGTTACTTGGTTTGGGCCAGTTAACAACTGCTTCAATTTTGGCAGGGTCTGTGGCCACTCCTTCAGCGGATACGATGTGTCCAACATATGTCACTGAATTCTGAGCAAATTTGCACTTATCTAATGAAAGTTTGAGACCTTCAGCCTGTAAACGATCTAACACTTTCAGCAGCCGCTTTTCATGCTCTTCGGGATTCTTTCCAAATACAATTATGTCATCCAAGTAGACCAGACACTCCCTTGGATTCAGATCCCCTAATGTCTTCTCCATTAGTCGTTGGAAAGTGGCTGGAGCTCCGGTTACACCTTGTGGCATACGGGTAAATTGGAAAAACCCCAAGGGACAAATGAATGCAGTCTTCTGCTGATCTTCTTCTCTCATAGGCACTTGATAGTATCCAGATCGTAGATCCAAGACACTAAACCACTTGCTCCCAGTTAAGGCACTCAGGAGGTCTTCTATCCTTGGCAGTGTATACTGATCAGGGATAGTTCTCTTGTTCAATGTGCGATAATCAATGCACAGGCGCACTGAACCATTCTTCTTTCTCACCACGACTATGGGAGAGGCATACTGACTTCTGGACTCACAAATAATTCCAGCCTCTTCCATTTCTTGAAGTATGTTTCTCACATCTTCAATATCTCGAGGAGCAATTCGTCGGGATCTCTCACGAAAGGGAGCAGGATCATTCAGTCTAATGCTATGCAGGGCACTTTTGGCACAGCCCACATCCATATCTCCTGTAGAGAAGGCCCCTTCTCGGGATCTAAGAGCCTTCAACAGTCTCTCTGTCCATTCTGGGGATAGGTGAGACCCATCCAGATTGAACTTTAGGTCTCTGGAAGAATTTTCTTCACAATTTACTGTAAGCATAGTAAGAGGGGTTATCTCTTCCAGAAGGTGGATAACTCCCAACTGCTGACAGTGATCTATACAAATATCAGTAGCAGATCGATTGAAGACAGTTACTGCAAATATGTCGATCTTCTGACTTCTCCAGTCTTTCACTTCTGGCATAATAGTCCAACCTTTAATAGAGTCTTCCTCAGGAAGGGATTCCAGGCAGAACTGACAATCCCCAGAAAACATACCTTCTCCCAAGACTGCAACAGCTGTAACAGACTTCATTTCTCCAGGCTTTAGAGAAACAGGTTGGGGACCCCAATAATGAAACTGTCCAGTTTGGGTCTCAAGAGCCAATTTATGACATTCCTGTCTCAGGGCTGGTTCTAGTTCTTCCATCCTTTTCATATAGACATCTCCCACTTCCTTAAGGTAGGTTTGCAACAGACCTCGAACCATGTGAGTGTTCGTCCCAAGTATAATGGGAATACCAGGCCGACCTAGGTTTGGACACACTAAGGCTTCAACATCCATAGGATACACCATTCCAGTGTCCAGCTGAGGAATCACAATCTGCACCTTGACGACTCCTTCGACAGGATAAGCCTGGGAACTCAACCCTCCACAACTTCACATCATCTGCTGGCAAGATAGGTAAATGGCTTAGATGCTCATCGTAGAATGGACGGAAAATTATAGTTACTTGGGAGCCTGTGTCCAGCAATGCTGAGGCATGAATCCCTTCAACCATAAGAGATATGAGAGACTTTGGGCCTATCCTAATATCTGTAGACAGTTCATCATTACTTTTACTAGGTAGCTTTTTCCTTTGCTTCCTTTGCTTCCTTTGCTTCTTCTTCCTCTGAAATTTAAGCTCTGCAGAACTCTGTTCAATAGTTAGGACTTCTACATTAGCAGAACCAGCCTTAAGAGGGCATTTACTTAGCAGATGTCCCTTTTGTCCACAGTTGAAACACTTAAATTCTCTCCTTGTTTCGGGCTGTGGCCACGCTCTAGGAGTCTTCTCTGAGTCTTTGGGTTGAGCATCCACTTTCTTTTCCTTCAACTCAGTTTTCCGTTCTTCCTTTCCAGAGGCTTTGGTGTCAATTCCCTTTTGGCTAGCTGCATAGGAGAATTCCTTCTCAATGGCTTTAGCCTCCTTTATTAGATCTGAAAAGCTAATGGGACCTCTAGATCGCAATAGAGCAGTTAAGGACATAACTCTATTATCCTGTGATCGAGTCCCTCTAAGTACTTGTTTTTTTCTGTATGCATCAATTTCACCTCGAGAAATTATCTTCTTTTCAAACAGCTTACCTAATATCAACTCTAAGCGAACCAAATAAGCAGGGAGTTTCTCCTTTTCTTTCTGGATGGTATTATAGTACTGAGTACGTAGTTCATCTTCTGTATCATCATCTCCATAGACTTCATTCAACACCTTGATAATATCATTGGCTGTTGAATCAGGGTATAGCAATAGATGATGTCTCACTAATTCCAATGCTGGAGTTTTCAAACCTTCAATGATTCGTTGACGTTTAACATTCTCAACACAGGTCCACTCTTCTAACATCTGGACTGCATTACTTTTCCAGGTAGAGAAATCCTCCTCACCTGTGAGCACAGGCATAACACCGGAAAAGGTTTTCAACTTCCTGTAGTGCTGTTCATGAGATGCTTGTACAACACTTTTAGACAGCTGAGCCAATACTTCAGTTAAGGATGGACTTGTCTCATTTCTGTGAGTAACAGGGGTGGTATGATACTTCTTTCGAGATCTGTCTCGCGTGGGCAGCTTAAGATGCTTCCTTACAGTTTCACAACCGCTCTCACTGTCACTATGGATTTCGGTATCAGAGTCGGGGCTGAAAATGTTGTCATTGTCCCCATCGTTGACTTCAGCGTCATCGTCGCTATTTTCATAAGCATAAATCAAAGGACTGCCAGGTATATGTGTCCCTGGCAACTGTATACACATAGGACCATCTTCCTTGTTCAGAGGTCCATAGCCTCTTACTAGAGCCACAGCCAATCCTGCTGTTTCGTCCTTCCGGGTCTGTACTAGACGAAAATGCTCTAATCCTTGTATCTGTTGAATGGCATCATCAAAACTTTTTCTTTTTAATGCAAGAGGTATATTGCATATAGCCACAGCCTGGTTAGGTGGAATAGATTTTCGCAGTGCCCATTCCCGAACTTCTAGGGAATTGGGGTACGAAATGCTACTAATAACTCTATTAACGTCCCAACTCATCTCAGCAGTGCCTCCATCTGTAACCCTTTTTTTACCTTGCTCTGCTGCCAGGCTGGTAGTTACATATTTCAGTGACGCTGGTGACAGGAAACCTGAGCCTCCGCAATTGCTGGGAGATCGGGACATCTTCTTTCTTTATGCAGTGCCTCCACTCAGTGATTTGTACTATGTTGAGTAGGGGAACCCACCCACTGAGAAATGGCCCCTTTCACACAAGAAAATAACACACACAACTGAAATGCTAATTATTTATAGAATATATTAAAATAAACAGGTATTATAATATAAGGACCCAGCTGCTGTGCCTATGCAGTTCAGTTCTAGCAGTGGGTGCACAGTCCTGAGAATATATATATATATATAACACAGATAACTGCCAACAGCCGCTCCCCACCCCAAATGTAGG
>VKOC01047973.1:0-38790 GCA_009364415.1 Spea multiplicata | reverse complement strand
AGCGATCTCGTATCAACCCAAAGGTTTTGTCAACTCCTAAGTGGCCATGGTGGTCATGAAGAGACCTCAGGACCATCCCTCTATACCTTTGAGGTAGGACTAATTGTTTCCTGCCAGGATGATCATGGTATTGTATAATACGATACAGGAGTTTATTTTCAATATGGAATCGACGCCACTCCTTCTTAAACTGTTGTTGTAGCTCAGCGGGTAATTCATTCAAAAGCTTAAGATTATTAGTCTTCACAGCTCTTAACAAACGACCAACTACAGGATCTTGGTTCTGGGCTTTTTGCTTTTCCTCTATTTGAATCATGGACCACAGGGGAATTGTGGCTGGAAGGCACATAGCCTCTGGAATGGCTTCAGGCGTACAGCTGAGAGAGTCTATACACCGCAACTCTGAGAAATTTACCCACTCATTTTCCACTGTTGAGGTTTGGCAAAGGGCTCTGACTCCTGGGCCAGGGATCTCAACCCACTCCTCTTCATCTCTCACTGCAGGCAATCCAGGTCATCTAGATAGAGCATCAGCCCCCACATTCGTTGGTCCTGCCTTGTATTTCAATGAAAACTCATAATTGGATAACGCAGCTAACCACCGATGACCTGTAGCATCCAACTTGGCTGTAGTCAAAATGTAAGTGAGAGGATTGTTGTCAGTTCGCACCTCAAACTTAACACCATACAAATAATCATGCAACTTCTCCACAATAGCCCACTTAAGGGCAAGGAACTCTAATTTATGTACTGGATAATTCTTCTCACTTCCGGTTAAACTCCGACTGATATAGGCCACTGGCCTAAGCCCTTCAGGATATGGTTGGTGTAGGACACCCCCAAGTCCTTCCAAACTCGCATCCACGTGTAAAACATATGGCTTGTCAGGATCAGCATAAGCTAGAACAGGTGCCTCAGTCATCTTCTGTTTAAGAAGCTGAAAAGCCTTTTCACACTCTGAAGTCCACTTTTCCCCAATAGGATCTTTGGGGTGAAGAATTTTCCGTCCCTTTTTAACAGGTTCCACTTGCAGAAGATTGTGGAGACTTCGGGCTATCTTGGAGTAGCCTTCCACAAAACGCCGGTAATAGCCACAAAATCCCAAGAAAGAACGCAATTCCTCAATGTTACTTGGTTTGGGCCAGTTAACAACTGCTTCAATTTTGGCAGGGTCTGTGGCCACTCCTTCAGCGGATACGATGTGTCCAACATATGTCACTGAATTCTGAGCAAATTTGCACTTATCTAATGAAAGTTTGAGACCTTCAGCCTGTAAACGATCTAACACTTTCAGCAGCCGCTTTTCATGCTCTTCGGGATTCTTTCCAAATACAATTATGTCATCCAAGTAGACCAGACACTCCCTTGGATTCAGATCCCCTAATGTCTTCTCCATTAGTCGTTGGAAAGTGGCTGGAGCTCCGGTTACACCTTGTGGCATACGGGTAAATTGGAAAAACCCCAAGGGACAAATGAATGCAGTCTTCTGCTGATCTTCTTCTCTCATAGGCACTTGATAGTATCCAGATCGTAGATCCAAGACACTAAACCACTTGCTCCCAGTTAAGGCACTCAGGAGGTCTTCTATCCTTGGCAGTGTATACTGATCAGGGATAGTTCTCTTGTTCAATGTGCGATAATCAATGCACAGGCGCACTGAACCATTCTTCTTTCTCACCACGACTATGGGAGAGGCATACTGACTTCTGGACTCACAAATAATTCCAGCCTCTTCCATTTCTTGAAGTATGTTTCTCACATCTTCAATATCTCGAGGAGCAATTCGTCGGGATCTCTCACGAAAGGGAGCAGGATCATTCAGTCTAATGCTATGCAGGGCACTTTTGGCACAGCCCACATCCATATCTCCTGTAGAGAAGGCCCCTTCTCGGGATCTAAGAGCCTTCAACAGTCTCTCTGTCCATTCTGGGGATAGGTGAGACCCATCCAGATTGAACTTTAGGTCTCTGGAAGAATTTTCTTCACAATTTACTGTAAGCATAGTAAGAGGGGTTATCTCTTCCAGAAGGTGGATAACTCCCAACTGCTGACAGTGATCTATACAAATATCAGTAGCAGATCGATTGAAGACAGTTACTGCAAATATGTCGATCTTCTGACTTCTCCAGTCTTTCACTTCTGGCATAATAGTCCAACCTTTAATAGAGTCTTCCTCAGGAAGGGATTCCAGGCAGAACTGACAATCCCCAGAAAACATACCTTCTCCCAAGACTGCAACAGCTGTAACAGACTTCATTTCTCCAGGCTTTAGAGAAACAGGTTGGGGACCCCAATAATGAAACTGTCCAGTTTGGGTCTCAAGAGCCAATTTATGACATTCCTGTCTCAGGGCTGGTTCTAGTTCTTCCATCCTTTTCATATAGACATCTCCCACTTCCTTAAGGTAGGTTTGCAACAGACCTCGAACCATGTGAGTGTTCGTCCCAAGTATAATGGGAATACCAGGCCGACCTAGGTTTGGACACACTAAGGCTTCAACATCCATAGGATACACCATTCCAGTGTCCAACTGAGGAATCACAATCTGCACCTTGACGACTCCTTCGACAGGATAAGCCTGGGAACTCAACCCCCACAACTTCACATCATCTGCTGGCAAAATAGGTAAATGGCTTAGATGCTCATCGTAGAATGGACGGAAAATTATAGTTACTTGGGAGCCTGTGTCCAGCAATGCTGAGGCATGAATCCCTTCAACCATAAGAGATATGAGAGACTTTGGGCCTATCCTAATATCTGTAGACAGTTCATCATTACTTTTACTAGGTAGCTTTTTCCTTTGCTTCCTTTGCTTCCTTTGCTTCTTCTTCCTCTGAAATTTAAGCTCTGCAGAACTCTGTTCAATAGTTAGGACTTCTACATTAGCAGAACCAGCCTTAAGAGGGCATTTACTTAGCAGATGTCCCTTTTGTCCACAGTTGAAACACTTAAATTCTCTCCTTGTTTCGGGCTGTGGCCACGCTCTAGGAGTCTTCTCTGAGTCTTTGGGTTGAGCATCCACTTTCTTTTCCTTCAACTCAGTTTTCCGTTCTTCCTTTCCAGAGGCTTTGGTGTCAATTCCCTTTTGGCTAGCTGCATAGGAGAATTCCTTCTCAATGGCTTTAGCCTCCTTTATTAGATCTGAAAAGCTAATGGGACCTCTAGATCGCAATAGAGCAGTTAAGGACATAACTCTATTATCCTGTGATCGAGTCCCTCTAAGTACTTGTTTTTTTCTGTATGCATCAATTTCACCTCGAGAAATTATCTTCTTTTCAAACAGCTTACCTAATATCAACTCTAAGCGAACCAAATAAGCAGGGAGTTTCTCCTTTTCTTTCTGGATGGTATTATAGTACTGAGTACGTAGTTCATCTTCTGTATCATCATCTCCATAGACTTCATTCAACACCTTGATAATATCATTGGCTGTTGAATCAGGGTATAGCAATAGATGATGTCTCACTAATTCCAATGCTGGAGTTTTCAAACATTCAATGATTCGTTGACGTTTAACATTCTCAACACAGGTCCACTCTTCTAACATCTGGACTGCATTACTTTTCCAGGTAGAGAAATCCTCCTCACCTGTGAGCACAGGCATAACACCGGAAAAGGTTTTCAACTTCCTGTAGTGCTGTTCATGAGATGCTTGTACAACACTTTTAGACAGCTGAGCCAATACTTCAGTTAAGGATGGACTTGTCTCATTTCTGTGAGTAACAGGGGTGGTATGATACTTCTTTCGAGATCTGTCTCGCGTGGGCAGCTTAAGATGCTTCCTTACAGTTTCACAACCGCTCTCACTGTCACTATGGATTTCGGTATCAGAGTCGGGGCTGAAAATGTTGTCATTGTCCCCATCGTTGACTTCAGCGTCATCGTCGCTATTTTCATAAGCATAAATCAAAGGACTGCCAGGTATATGTGTCCCTGGCAACTGTATACACATAGGACCATCTTCCTTGTTCAGAGGTCCATAGCCTCTTACTAGAGCCACAGCCAATCCTGCTGTTTCGTCCTTCCGGGTCTGTACTAGACGAAAATGCTCTAATCCTTGTATCTGTCGAATGGCATCATCAAAACTTTTTCTTTTTAATGCAAGAGGTATATTGCATATAGCCACAGCCTGGTTAGGTGGAATAGATTTTCGCAGTGCCCATTCCCGAACTTCTAGGGAATTGGGGTACGAAATGCTACTAATAACTCTATTAACGTCCCAACTCATCTCAGCAGTGCCTCCATCTGTAACCCTTTTTTTACCTTGCTCTGCTGCCAGGCTGGTAGTTACATATTTCAGTGACGCTGGTGACAGGAAACCTGAGCCTCCGCAATTGCTGGGAGATCGGGACATCTTCTTTCTTTATGCAGTGCCTCCACTCAGTGATTTGTACTATGTTGAGTAGGGGAACCCACCCACTGAGAAATGGCCCCTTTCACACAAGAAAATAACACACACAACTGAAATGCTAATTATTTATAGAATATATTAAAATAAACAGGTATTATAATATAAGGACCCAGCTGCTGTGCCTATGCAGTTCAGTTCTAGCAGTGGGTGCACAGTCCTGAGAATATATATATATATAACACAGATAACTGCCAACAGCCGCTCCCCACCCCAAATGTAGGTGTCCTTCCCACCCAGATGTCCCAGTGTTGGTGCACTG
Source organism: Spea multiplicata (assembly GCA_009364415.1). Classification (NCBI taxonomy): domain Eukaryota; kingdom Metazoa; phylum Chordata; class Amphibia; order Anura; family Pelobatidae; genus Spea; species Spea multiplicata. The sequence goes on along the minus strand of VKOC01047973.1, from coordinate 34,120 downwards.
TTGGGGCCCTTGATGCAGGTAGCGCTACCCGGGGAGACAAGGATATATTTATGTTGATAGATATTTATTAGTGAAGTACCTCTCCTTAATGTCTTCAGGCAGCTCTGGGATGCTGCCCCTTTAACCTCCTGGCTGAGAATGATAACTGTCTTCCCACACAGATGTCTGTCTGCAGCTCTGCTTTCACCTCACTGGTACAGGATGCAGGACTTGGACGCTCTGGGTACTTGCAGTCTGTCACACTCACTCAGGAACATACAACACCATGGATCTCAGCAGTACACACAATAAAGGCAACAGGTTTACTTCAGGCCTGCTTACAGGGAGGGCAGTCTGTCTCTCTTCCTTCTTCACTCCCCTGCTTAGCTCTGCTCTTCCAGAAGTTTCTTCCTAGACCCTCTCCTCTGATAGGCTGAGAAACATTTCCCAAACTGACAAATGTCCCATAGAGATACTGATTGGTTCAGAGGAGACAAGTAACCTGACAGCAGCAAATCACCATGAAGGAGAGAGTTTCTCCTGTATCCTCAACTGTTTGTTAAACGAACAACATTACATGACTATCTGTAAACAAAAAAACACACTTGCAGGGTGCTAAGGTAACCATAATTGTAGTGAATAATACTGATGGTGTCATATGGAGAGACAGTGTTTTTTTTTTGTATTTGCCAAGTTCAACAAATTACCTGCTAATTAATTTTTCAGATAACCCTTCTTTTGTGAAACTGGGCAGCTGATTAATGCAGATAATAATTATGCCTAAATAGATTTTTTTTCTGTAGTTTTGTCCTTTAGTAAATATTTTTATGGGTTGTTAAGCTTGTAGACCTGTAGTTCCATAGTAGGAAAAATATTTCAGCATTAATTAGCCCTTTCATGTGATCATTGAGCGGGGCTCATTAGAAACCGATGGATAAGTACCATCAGGGCCAAGTGCTTAATTTACCTTGTTTTTAAGCTGCTTTTGCATATCGCTTTTTTGCTAGCCAATTATCGGTTGATGCTGAGGTCAGGGCTTAATTTTCTACAGACTCCTTTAAACTTTATTGGACCTGGCCATATTCTTTAATTTGTTTTCCCCAAATGATTAAACTTTCCATTTCAGCTATACACTAACATCAGCAGGTGAGACCTATTCTTATAATTCAGCTGTACTGCATTTTAAAGGGAAGCTACGGTATTTAGAAGACTTCTGAATTCGGATTTGTACAAATTTAAATTTAAAAAAAAATTGAGAAATGCTTCTCTTTCTCTGTGAATCCGTCCTTGTTGTTCTGGCCTCCAGGCACACTTCCACAAGAGGGCAGAGCCTCGGGGGAACAAGGGTGAGTGAGAGTGTGAGAGAATGTGACAAAGAGTGAGTGAGAGAGCATGAATGAGAGTGTGAGAAAGCATGAGAGAGTGGATGAGGATGACAACGAATTTTGTTTTCAAATGGAAAAAGCCCTCCGAAGTTTTTCCAAACCGAAAGGACCAAAAATGAAACAAAAATAGTTTTTTTTGGTCCATTTGCACAAGTCTAGAGTTTATCACTATTATGTGCATTTTATTAGCCCGTCGCTATTGTTAGTTAGCTATTAGTGCATTGAAACTATTGAAATACTGTCATTTAAAATACCATGGGTTGTCAAAAATAGTTTTCAAAACTATATGGTTTAATGGGGATAAATTGAATTGGCCTGTTTCAAAGATGTCCAAAATAGGGCATGGGAACTGGATGACCAGATGTAAAAATTACAAATTTAAACATTTGCAGTTCCAAAATATGGGCTTTTTAGTCCCCAAGCAACCCGACACACCTCTGCATGGGTGGTATCACTGTACTCGGGAGATGTTGCTTAACATATATTGGGCTGTTGTTTGGCAGTGACATATACCAGGAGCTATGAATTCATACTTAAAGTATAACATGTGAGAAAAAATACAAAACAACTACCCCAAACTTACATTTCACAAATATACTTACATTTCACTTACAATATACATTTCACAAATAGGACATGGCCACAGGATATCAAAATGTAAAAAACACAAGTTAAAAAACTGAAATACACACCTGAAATCAGTTATTGTATTAATGTAATTAAACATGTAATACTTTAATTATTTAATGTAATGATTTTTTATATTGCATTAACTTAATTATTTAGATCACTATACAGTCAATTGCCAGGCATGTCAATTGTCGTTAAGGGGATTTTTTCATGAGGGTTTAATAGGAAGGGATGGGTATAGAATAGAAAGGTAGGAGCATTAACATGAAGGGGTAGGAACAGAAGTTGGGTCATCACATGAGGGCCTAATCAATGTTATAGCCACGCTTATTAATATGGATGCCGAGGAAATCCTGCACCCAGGCACCAGTGACCCTCCTACTCTGTAGTGAATCCTTATTAAACACTGAGTTTCATCATTGATGATGGCACTTAAGCTTGACAGAGATGAATAGTGGTGAAAGGAGTGGGTGACACTGGGCTAATTTGTTATGGGAGATCAGGACATTTAAGAAAGCATTATTTGCCAGAAACAGTAATAGTGCTTAATTGCTTGCTCTACTGATCCCAGGGTTGGAGGGATAGAAAAGACTCAATGCTTCTCCATCAATGCTTCTTATCAGATATCAATAGTATTTTGTAAAAAAACAATTAAAAAAATATGATACTTACCAAAGAACTGTGGAAAGGGTGCTGTGTTATAAAAATGATGAGAATCTCTGTTTAGACTATAATATATGAAGCTTCCAATACATCTACTGTATGTATCTAAAGTTTTGTTTTTGGTATTTTAAACACTGTAATGCAGACCAACCTAAATATGTAGCCAATGAGTAACATGTTTGGCTATCTGCTAAAGACCAACTCTATAAATGGTCATGTGATTAGCACTTCGGCTTCAAGGGAACACAGATAAAAGCGACTGTGCTTGTTGAATTTTGACAGTACCTTAGGCTATAAGTAATCAGTTCTCTGGAAAACACTGGCTCACACAGCTGACAGGCATAGAAATATAAGGTAAAATTTGAAACCAAATGAAATCTAATCTTAATGAAAATGGAGTATTATGTTGGATTACATACAGAATATTAGGTTATGGTGAAAAAATATAAGGACTTTGATTAAAAAAAAATTACGGAAGCACATTTGGATAATTAACAAACACAACATATTTAACATACTTTATACCAACTAAAACATACATGTGATATAAGGCGAAATGCATGTAGAACAGAATAACAATTTAAGTGTGAATTTATGATTTGTACATGGATGAATGATTTGACCTGATTTGAATGTTAACACTGTATTTACTCCAATAATTTATGTAGCCTATTTTAAAAGAAAATATTTTTGTTTCAAATATATTCCTTAATCTTTCCTTGCCTTTCCGGGAATACATACTCAGTTGCATGGATGTGCTCGGTTTCTATCAGTAAGGCAAATAACATCTTGCTAGGTTATATATATATATACTAATATATATATATATATATATGAGGTTGTGTCAGTCTCAACCACCTCCAGGACCCACCACTGTGGATGGTAGATCTCTTCTGTGATCCATGACACTATACTGTAAAAAATGAATCCTTTACCATTTTAAGAAAATAAATCGAGTGCAACAGTCCATTACAGTATGCAGGACACCATAGATTTCATATCAAAAATATATTTGTTATTTAAAACCATGATCATGGTAGTAAAGCACCTGTTCAAATCTACTGTTAGCAGAGGCGAGAAAGGTATGCGATTATTTGTAATGCCGTGTCACATACAGTGATGATATCTAGTAAAACCTAGACGTGCCAGATAGTGTCAGGCAGTTCTACATTAGATTTAATCTAACATACCTTCCCCCTTTTATAGAAAACGATGCCTTTGTTGACACTCTGCCTTTTATATTCCTTATGGTGTTTGCAGTTATTGTAACTAGGTGCCATTATCTGAGTATTTAAAAATATATTATTCAGTTGTATGATTCAGTTGTCACTGGGCTGTATATATATATATATATATATATATATATATATATATACGGATGTCTTGCTTTAACCCCTTAATGACACTACGGTTTCTTACTCGTAGTACATTTTGGGACAAAGGCTTTTTTAACATTTTTCAGTGTTGCTGTTTAGCTGTAACCCACACACATTATATAATGGGTTTTTTTCAGGACAAACAGGGCTTTCTCTAGATACCATTATTTTTATCATATCATCTAAGTTACTATAAAAAATGATAAAATATGGTGTCTTTTGTTAAAAAATGACCTTTTCTCACTTTTTTTTTGAAAAATCGTTTACTCGTGCAAAAACTAATGAAAAAACTGCATCATAGATTCTACTATTTGTCCTGAGTTTAGAAATACATTCATTAATTCATTTTTCAGTTGGTGACGTCATTTACATGATAGCGCTTGTGGTTGCTCTTCTGAGCAATCACAAGGCGATCAGGGTAGGGGGGTTGTGTTGCTACATGCCTCGATATCAAGGCATGTTGGCAACACCGATTATGCTTAGGAAGCGATTGCCATTTTTTGTGGGGAGGGCTTTTCTCCCCGGATCCACGGTCAGCCTCACAAAGCTGCCGATCGCAGCGAAATTGCGTTGATGCAGCTGTTTAACAGCAGTCCGTACATGTATGGTCTTTGTCGTTAAGGGGTTAAGTAGTTTTGTATAGTAAATCCTATGTGTTTGACTACCATGCCTTACGTTATAAGGCTGTTCTTTTTGATAAAGAATATAAGAAACAAAGTTCTACTTAAAAGGAAATTGTTAATAGCTTTATACAGGAACTATATGAAATAAATTATTTTCAAAGACACCTTACCGGATTACATTTTCCCAAAACAAACATGCATGCAAAAAATAACAAATATAGACAAAAATGCAAACAGTGATAGTGATAGTGGTAGTGATTATAGCAATTTCTAGGGAGGCACAATCCCTCTTCGGGATTCAAATCCTTCCACCCCTGTTTTCTAGGAGTTCAGACTGTATTGATGGTGCTACATCTCAATCAAAATGTGTTTATAAATCAAATTGTCCAAAAAGTACATTATTTGTAATTGAAATACATTATTCAGGTAGGTAAATATTTGTCAATAAGTCATGAAGTCCCACAAAAGTGCCACCTTGCAAAAATCTTCAGTGTCCCTCTTTGGTGGTTTAAATGATGCATAAGACCTTCAGAGTGTTACGCAGAGCCCGGGGTAGTCCAGGTTGTTGAACCCACATAGCAGAGATGTCTGGCTATGTTTCTTGCTTTGTCTCCCATTCCCTGTTCCTTGCTCTGTGCCCCTTGCTTGCTATTTTTCTGCTTTTACTCTGCTCAGCTTTCCTACTCCCAGGCTGCAGCATCCTGTACATTTGTCTGATGTGTTATGTTTCATGCCTGCTCCAGGGTGACTGCAGGATATCACCATCTTGTTTTGAACTGGACAAAATCTGCTGCTATGTCTGGGCCCTGGTATGTGGCCACAGAACCCTAGGTGCGCAACACTCAGGGGTGTGTGGTTACCCAGCACCAGGCCCTGTCGTACTCCGCTACTGTGCAATAACTCCTGCATACCATCATTGGGTGCTCTGGGTCATTACAGTCGTCTGTATGGACCCAGTTCATATGACATACAGTCGCAGGCAAAAGGCCAGGAGTTTGCAGAGTGAAGACTGGAGCGTTTTTGGCTCATCAGCCGTTTCTGCCTGGACTTTGCTTTTCCGTTATTCTGGTTCCGGTGTTCTGTTAGATCTTACTGCCTGTTATGATGCATACCTGTTTCTGGAGTCTGCAAGAGTCGGCTTCTTCATCTCTGTTCAGTTAACCTGAGTCCTGTCCTGAGCCCCGGCTGAAGGTTGTCTTGTGCTGAGCCCCGGCTGAGGGGTATCATGTTCCTGTAGCCTGTGTTCCTATTTCCTGCCTTGGAGGAGGTTGGTCTGCTAAGCAGTGTTCCGGTCATCCGGTGGTCTCTTTTTCTGGTCTGCCTGGACCCCCTTCTATGAGAATACCTTCACTTCCCTGAAAATCCACTAGAGACAGCTTCCTCATTCTTGTTCGGATAGGCTGATTCTTGTTTTGAAGGAGAGTTCGCAAGAGGCGGCTTCCTCATTCCCTGTCAGATATGCAGATTCATGCTTTGGAGGAAGTTGGTCTGCTAAGCGGTAGCGCTGGTCGCCAAAGGACTACTTTTCGAAAGATGCCAGAATCCTGAGTATGCTGGTTCTTGGGTTGACTTGTTCAAACAGTGCTCCCGTCAGAGAGCGGGCCTTCATTCTGTTGATGTTTCTGGTCGCGTCCGGAGGCTGCTCATTCGGAGGGGGATACTGTCAGGGTGCATCCAGGCTGTGGAGCGGCATTTCTCTGATTTTTCCTGTCTCACTACAGTTCCCCCTTTGCTGTAATCCATTCATGGATTTCCATATGCTCTGTTCTGTGCTTCTGATTCCTTGATTCCAGTTCTGCTCTTTGCTTCAGCTCTGTTTCCTTTATAAGGTGTGACCCACCCATTTGTTAAGTTTGTCTCAGTCAGCAGTCTAAAGGTATATCTTTCTTGGTTTTGTGTTTAGATTCAATGCATAGTTTCAGTTTATTAATAATTCAGTAGGCAAGGCTTGGTTCTAGGACCAACTGCATATTGGAGTACTTTGGTGTAGTGGTGGGCTACGCATACTATGGCCATATAATGTGACACAGAGACCTATAAGATATATTATGAATGCTGTTTAATAAAATAGGATTAAATACATAAACTTGTCTTTCTATTCACCTGTCCTTATCATTAAATATACCACTTTAGATTGTGTGATCACCTTAGATTATACACTTTGTGGTATCATTGCCATTGAATTAAATATCCGAATTCACCTTGCTGTTAGTAATCCTTAATCCACAGATTAGCCTATTTCTTTTTGATAAAGTATCTTCATCCCTAATCCAGGATCCACATAGCTAAAGTTTCACCTAGAGAATACATTCCTTTAAGAATTTACTATATTATTAAGCACTTTTTTCCAGTTGTTAGATACAAAATAAATTACTCTTCCAGTTGCTAGATTACTGATCCTTTTCACTATAATTCACATTCTCAATTTACCTTGATTTGAACCCATAGAATTCGCAAATGTAGTCGAACTGAATTAATCCAGACAGGAAAACTAGAGCTTTAATGTACTGTGTAAAAAGAACACGGTCTAGTTACACAGGTAATGAAGGAGTTAATGATGTGTGACTTGAGCAGTTTTGGAGAGCAAAAGGGAGCACTGTTTAAAGCTTCACTGCACCAAAACAGTCACAAGTAGTGAAGAGAATAATTAAGTGTATTTATATATTATGTTTTAACCTATATATATTCTATGTAATAGATCTGGTTGTACGTATAAGGTGTGATTGCAAAGAGCATTAAAATCCAAACTTTTTTAATTACTTCTCAAAACCTATGTATTATGGTTCAATACATTAATTAAACATGCAGTATATATAATATTTACATATTACAATAAATAACCTACCATGAAGGAAAAAATATGTGATCCCTTGCTGATTTTGTACGTTTGCCCACTGACAAAGACATGATCCGTCTATAATTTGAATTGTAGGCTTATTTGAACAGTGAGACAGAATAACAACAAAAAATCCAGAATAACACATTTCAAATAAGTTATAAAGTGTTTTGCATTTTACTCAGTGAAATAAGTATTGAATCCCCTATCAACCAGCAAGCTGTCTGGCTCCCAACTGTAAAAAGTCTGTTTATTAAAGTAAATCCACAGATGCCATAACTAAGGAAATCTGCAATGTAGGTATAATCATAATTTTGATTATTTTTATTATATTCTGGTGACTAATAGCATCCTCCTTCAGCCAGAATTCACAGTAGTATTTGAGCGGTGATGAGCCATGTTACAGTAATTATTTCCATTATGTCTTTCTTTGAATTGTAATATCCATGCCTTTGTGAATATCTTGCCTTACATGGGCAAAAAAGCAGTAAATTCCCAATGAACTTGCACGTCTCTTTCCAAAGGCTCGATGGCATCCCCATTGTGCTATAAGAAAAAAAAATAATAATGCCATTACCTGAACAAAAACTAATTTAAGCAGTGAAATAGCTGCATCCCCAGAAGGACTGTGTTTCTAATTGTGGTGATTTTGTTTTTCAGCTCATTCAAACACACAAGAAGCAAGGAACATGAAAAAGAATGCAGTACTCGTGGACGGCGTCATACTTAATGGACCAATCATTGATTACAATTCCGGAGAAAAATTTATTGATGATGTATACAGACTACTAATGAAGGAGGTTGTGCAAAAAGCAACCGATGTAACAGAGAAGGTAACTCGTTTTCTTGTTTTAATTTGCCCTTTGTAACACAAGAAGTATATAGTATATTTCTATGCCTTTACCAGGCTTTAGCGTAAAGTGTGTTATTTGAGTAAGCAAGGTGCTAAAATATAGTCAGTCTACAAACCCTTACCTACACAAGTGTCTAGCAAATGATGATGATACGAGTTATAGTCCAGTAACAATTTAAGATCAAAATTGTTTTCTGTTGAGCTGTGGTTTCCCTGTTTCATTACAATAATCTGCAAATGCAAATAATCAGAAAAAAATCCATACCAGAGGATTTTATGCAGTTTCACTATTGACCCATGGAATACACACAAACTAGGGAAGGGTTGGCACCTTATAGGTGCGTCTTGCCCACCACGGTAAACTAAATAACATATGCACTGGAACACATACTCATACACACGCTAACACACATATATTCACATGCTAACACACACTTATACATACTCATGCTAACACACACGCTTATACATACATATATACTCACTCCCTAACCTCTCATTCTCTTACTCTCTCTACCTTACTGCATTAACCATAACCAAATATTGTGATCTTGGTCGTTGCTCATTACACACCCATGTCTTGGGCTGTGTGAACAGTAAATAATAAAATATACACAAGTAGCAGCACTTTTATTAAATTATATGGCTGGGTGGTTTAACTAGAAAAGTTAACTATAAAACCCTCCAAACCAACATAACTTGTATTTAAAAAGGCTTTATAGTAGGTTTCTACATCAACTTTTGGTTCCCATACATTGATTATAAGCAAAATAATGCACCATCTAAAATAAAACATTTGCCACCATCATCTGAGACCATGGTCTACATCCTTGATGCTTTTTATGACACCTCAATAGAAGTATGTATTGCTTGTACCTCCAAATCACCTTTAAATTTAAAAGGATGATTACAAACATTGTGTGGTTGATTTAGAAAGTATTCCTTCAAAGATAAAGTAATGTTTTATATTAATGTTCCACATTCCGTTTAAATGGTTGGACCCGGGCATTCGGCACCAAGTTATTTCCTTATTTCTGCATCTGTTAATGTCCTTTGGATGAAAGTGTCTCCTATCAGTGACACCGTTTCTCATTTTGATCCCACCTGATGTACATTTTTTGAGTTTAAAGAATTGACTGTCAAATTAATATATATTTTACATAGAAAAAGGATGTAAATCCTGAAATAGGTGTTTCCTAAAATGATTATGTTACAGGATTTATTAATAGCATTGGGGCATCTAGCAAATGAATGATTACTCGCATATTAATGTAAATAGATTGGGATGGCACTATATAGAGCTAGGCGTTATAGCTTGCATGTCAGATAATTTAGACTGTACGAACTGGGGAAGATAATTGGAAGAAAAAAAAAGAAGAGTGCACATCATTTTCGTTTGATACATGAATGCTACTCTTTGTGTAGCTCCCCCTCCTTTCTTGTTGATATATAATAGATTCTGTAACTATGTTTTACACCCCTAATGCTTTTTGTGTTTACTCTCTATGTTTCATATATTCCAGCTATATCAACAGACTATATTGGCTGTTATCCAAATGCTGGTGTAGCCAACCTGCAGCCCTATAGAGAGGATAATTACTTGGCAATGGCTAGGGTCTAAACACTGCAGTCTTAAAAAATGTTTTGAATGTAGCTTACATTGATGGTCTCTCTCTCTCTCCACTCTTGTCTCTTTTTTTTCCTTCCTTTCCTAAAACACGAGAATTAAACGCAGCCCTTATGGATGCGATCTTTCCAGTGTTTGGCTTACTCTAACACTCAGTGTCACCATGTTATGTGCAAAACATCTCGGCCCAAGCTAGGGTTTATTGTGGTTTTTAGAGCCAAAATTTTGTCGCAGAAATTCTACCATTTGTTTACACCTCATCTCGATAAGACATCTGTATAATACATGGCAGATTCATTACTACAGTCACATTACATTTTATTTATAAAGCACCAGCAGGTTCCATAGTGCTATTACAATGAGGGGAGAATTAGTACAAAAGGGAGAAGATCGAGGCATAAAGCGAGTGACCACTGCGGTGAAGATGGTTTTATAGTAGATAATGTCAGGTGGTTTCTTCTAATCACAGTAAGATCTTTGTGAGAGAGTGGAGATGCAGTAAGGTAAAGAAAAAGGGAAGAGAAGAAGAACCAGGATAGAAAGTTTAAGCTAGTAAGAACAAATAAGTAACTTAAAACACCTGGTAATGCCAAAAGAAGATGGTGCTTACATTCCCTTCAATTTACCTTGAGTGTAACTCCAACTTGTAATGAGTTTACTTTGGACCAGTGAATGCATTGTTGTACCAAACAGAGGCCACAGAATTTTAATGACCATATCCCATGTGAACAGATTAGTTGATAGCCAGCTTATGCTTTAAACCATGCAATTCAATAATTGCAAACAAGCAAGAACACAAAAAAGAACCCTTTGAAATTAGCAGAAGAAAAAAATAGTGAAGAAAAACTAAGAATAAATAGCAGGTCAGAGCATGAAATAAGGGGTTCAGAAGCAGGTGGGATTTGTTCGACTGGCATACCAAGTATAAACAGAGGGTGAATGCACGAAATAAGGGGTTCACAAGAGGACCAGGCTATTTATGGGAGACTTTCTGAGGTTAATATAATATTTTCCAAGTGAGGTGTGTAAAGAAAAATTGGAGGAAAACATGAATGATATGGATGTCTATCTAGACCAGTGTCGCCCATAGTTCACTTGTGATGAGTTCACTTTGGACTACATTGTTTTACCGAGTGGTTCTCTTGAACAAACCCACGTGCTTGTCAACAGACCAAAAACACGGCAACAATTTACAATATATTCAGACACGTCTTAGTTATAATTAATTACTCTAAGAGTCAGTGCAAAGGTGTGAAATGTAACTTGGCAGTAATAAGAAGTTCACACAGAAGATCAAACATCAGGCTAGGCAGTGTCAGGATTAAAGCATTTTGGAAAAATAGACTGGCTGCCTGGTCATAGGCTATATGTGTTTCACCAAAAGCTGTTATCCATCCACTCTTTCTCAGAGTATTTGTTGGCAGGGCCTATGTACGTATCAATGACTTCACAACTGCGAGGATAGAGCTACATAGCAAGGAATAGAAGGGGAGACTCCAACTAGCAGGACATCATAGGTCAAGTAATATAATATTAAGATAATAATTTCTGGGAATGATGCAGGAAATAAGACAACAGTTTGAGATGTATAACAATAAAAGCACTGCAGCCCCTATCTCGAGATGTCTCTCATAAATACCTAACGGAAAGCATAGTTAGTCAATGACTTTGTATTTTTGTCAATATATAGACCACGTAAATGTAGACTTGCATATGTGTTCTTCATCATCCAATTGTTGATGTTCTCATTGACTTATAGCAGTTTACACTAGTTTAAGAACGATAGAGGGCTATATGTCACTCCATGTTTTAGCTTGGATTAACTGTTAGCTGATCTTCTGCTAGTTAGAATAAGAAAGACAAACTAACAAATTGATATGTATGCTACAAAATGTAATTCCTATTTACCACTTTTTAGGTCTGTGAATGGCAGGACCCAGAACAACTCAAGATGCTTTTGGATCTAAATTTGAAAGATAATGGAGAACCCCACCAGAAACTACTGCAACTTTGTCAAAATGCCATAAATTACAGCGTCAGAACAAGTAAGATCTAACGATATATATTTATATAAATATTATTTATATATTGTGTATACTTGGAAAGAAAGCCACTAAGATGGTTCTCATTGTGTACTTTCAGAGGATGCATGATAAATTATACTAGAACATAATGGCTGTACCATCAAATATAGGGTTTGTATGTCTTATTCAGTTGATCTATACATGTAATTGCTGTTTACATGTGTTTATTTGATCTATACCTGAACTACAGAGAGGAAGGAAAAGAGAGGTGTGGCTTAGTGAATGGGGGGACCAACGGACTCTGGTGATGAATACGGGGGAGTGGACATCTCAAAGTCATGGTCAGAAGGAGGGAAGACTGCACTGACTCTCACAGTCAACCCCTAATCTGCAGTCAGTGTGGCAAATAGGGAGTGATTGCATGCTAGGGAGCATGGAGGGGGTCCCAAGGAAATGCTTGCCTAGGGTCCAATTTCTCAATATTTAAAAAAAATATTTTTGTTACAAAGAATAGCCGTTTTTCTCCTATATTTAATGTATTAAACCTACATTATTTTTACCAGTGTTTCATATTATATATTGTAAAAAAGATTGCAAAAAGAGATGGGGAGAAAGTGGGATAGGGGATAGTGAGGAAACATGTATCTGATGGCAAGAAAGAAGGGGGTATCTGGGGAACAATGCTATCCCCCCAGATTTTTAGGGGTTCCTACGCCAATGGGTATCTAGCAGATCATGTAGGTAAACTGGAAGAATACACTTCTGAGGAATGCAACGGAAATATATAATCACTGTAGTCCCCCATCTACAGTATGTAAAAACAGAGAATAACTAGATAATCTAAATAACTTCTAAAATGGTGCATAACATAAAGAGTTTAAAGCATCTCAATCTATAGTTTTCTGAATAGTTAAGAGAGGGGATATGGCAGAAACAGTCTAATATAAAGATTTCTCAGAGGGGTGTTTACTTCACAAAAAAATGATGTGGTCCCTGGTCAAAAACTAGAGTGCTAGACACTTTGCTGCAATTTCAGAAAATAAGATTGACTGATCAGTGGAGCAGCCTTACAAAAATCTTGTCTGGAACTTTTAGCAGTTCTAACAGATACATCATATTACAGCGAGAAAGTGTAAAGAGGTATGTGTGGCACAGATATTAAGAACAACACCCCTTGTTTAATATGCAGATTAGTAATACTGAGCAGTATATGACACCTTTTGCATCCTTTCTGTAGGGTCAGTTAGTTCAGAGATCATTGATCTTCCCAACCGGTTCTGCTTCATGCTGACGATGGATGGTGGTGCCTACTACTACTTGGTATATTTTCTTTTTTTGGGGCGAAGATGATGAACATTTTTTATTAGAAAATGAAACAGGAAAAATTTAACAATTGGAGTGCTCAGTGATGTTTTTTGTTAATGAGCTTACATCTATATATTAAATCTTCTGTTAGAAGCTATTTCTTTCAACTTAGAAGCTAACACTGATAATGTCACATGTAATACACAGGGTAATGTATTGATGCCGCAAATGGTGTCAAATATCCCTATGCAGGCCGCAAAAACATTTTCTGTAATTGTGACATTACTCTTGCTTCACATATGGCACTTCTGAGGTCAGTGTCCTCAGTCTGGGTAGGAAATACAACACACCATTGTAGCAAGGACTTGTACTGCCTGTAAAAACAGAAAAAACAGGAATTGTACCAAGCGGACAATTAAGATATACCACATAGAGGAAAAATGGTGGGGATTTCCCTTTAAGAAGGAAGGATAAAACCAGTAAAGCCACAATACCCAAAGTATATAACGAACTGTTTTGTTTGAGCTTCATTAAGCAAAACTTAGTTGTGCAAGGAGCTTTGGGTCTCTCCTGTAATGAAAAAATAATTAAACCCCTCCTAGCTTAATGTACCCATTTGCATGCTTAATAAACATAATCTTTATTTTGCTATTTTAAATTAACTTTTATATTTAACCACAATTTTACCACTGAGCAATTCTTTTGTGCCTGACATTGAAGGCATTGTTGAAATTTTCAATGAAAAATGGAAACTGATAGGCCCTTTAGTGAAATTTCATCTCTGTGTGAACATGTATTTAGTGTCAGATTGGATGTAAAATTGGGTACGCAGGTCCATTTCTGAGAGTGAATATTAAAGACTGTAGGAAGAACGTGACATAAATGCCAACTGTAAGAACATATGAGAAACCAGCTAGAATTTGTTTTACCTCTCAGTAAGACCCAGTAAGTAACATTTGGTCCCCAGCCTCTACTTCAACTAAACCTAGTGATTAATTTGCATGATTATCCACACGAAGTTGAATAACTACTGGGTTGCTAGTTTTTATTAATATTTCTGTTGTCGCACAGTTGAATGGTTCCAAATTCTGAACTGTTAAGGGGTGATTTGATATCCAATGGTCTTCAGCTTCATCTTTTACTAGTTAGTATTAGTTTGTGACACAAATCGTTATCTTGCTATGCCTCTTTCCCTAAAAGCGCACTGTTGGGCTCTGGGTATGAAAAAATACCAATGTGTTGTGCATGTTGGAGTAGTTCAAGTTGGTGTCTCTTTCCCTGTTTGGACGTTTTTGGACCTCCCCTTAAGCAACCACTATACCTGTTGAGAAGATTTTGGATCCTCCACGAGCTGCCAATGCCATTTTTGTGTTCCATACACACACTATAGGCGACAGGGCTTTACAAAGATTTTTTTTTAGATATGTAGATATGGTTGGATTTTGTTTCTACACACATTGTAACTTTTAGGGCAGTGGGACACTTAATTACACTCATGCCCCCAAACATTAGGGGAGAAAAGGGGGATGAAGGTTTTGTGAAGTGACACTTGGGAAGTATGGGAAGAATCTGCACTTGCAGTTATAGCCTTAGGGGCTAAGGAATTGTTTGTGTGAGCATATATATATGTATGTGTAAATGTGTAAGTATAAATGTGTATGTGTGTGTGTGAGCATGAACATGTATGAGTAAATCTGTATAAGCATCAGTTTTTATGTGTAAGTGTGTTATGTATGCATGTGTGTAAGTCTGTGCAATTCTCTGAGGGTGTGCCAAATATAGGATCTGACCCAAATACTCTAGGTACGTCCCTGAGCCTTAGTTTGAGCTTTTGAAACATTTGTGACATCCTGCATATCTCTACTGCCTTCTGTAGTGTGAGGTCAGTTTCTCCAAGCAGTCTTTCCTTAAGTCTGGTGTAACTAACACCAAATTTACAATCCCTGGCTTCAATTTTCAGTTCATTACTCTTCCAGATTAGTATACATCCAGTATTTTACTGGGTGTTACTCTAATCACTGAATAATTTCCAATTTCCTGTCAGTTTGTAAGGGCTTCCAGTCCGCTTAAAACATTGTGTACCTATCCACCCAGAACATGCAGAGCTTCATAAGCTAGACAAGTTAGTTGTTTTTGACTAGCCTGATCCTTTTTTAAAAAGGTCAAGATGGTTGCTGGCTGAATAGTCTGAATGGCTGTTCGGAAAAAAGGCAGCTTTCTGGCAGTAGAAGCTGTGTTGTCTTTGCGTTTTCAGCCTGTCCCCGTGTGTAGTAAACCTGTTCAGTGCTGGGGTTTAAGCCCTTTCTGGCAGTAGAAGCTGTGTTGTCTTTGCGTTTTCAGCCTGTCCCCGTGTGTAGTAAACCTGTTCGGTGCTGGGGTGCCAAACATGCATATGTTTGTAGTTAATACTTTCTGACAGTAGAAGCTGTGTTGTCTTTGCCTTTTCAGCCTGTCCCCGTGTGTAGTAAACCTGTTCGGTGCTGGGGTGCCAAACATGCATATGTTTGTAGTTAATTCTTTCTGACAGTAGAAGCAGCTGTGTTGTTGTCTTTGCCTTTTCAGCCTGTCCCTGTGTGTAGTAAACCTGTTCAGTGCTGGGGTGCCAAACATGCAGCCTTTATATGTTTGTGTAATTTCATCAGTGCTGGAGTGCAAAAGTTTCATGCGTGTGTGGCTAACCTTCTCAATACTGGAATGTAAACGTTTGTGAGTCTAAAGGCATATTGTAAATAAGGCTGTGATGCAGTTTTTTGTTACTAATATGTGTTGAGGCATGAGATTATTGTTATAATACTGATTCCTCCAGTATTATTTTGAGACATATGGCACTAAGGGGGAACCTGTATTGAGATATGTGGCTTTGTTTTTTTGTGGAATATATGTGCCTCTCCTTATTGCGTTGGTCTAGTTATATAAACATATATTGTAAATGTGGCATTTCTGTGGTGGAGTTGCATGATGGGGTAAGGGGCCTGGGTACATTTTCACACCAGAGCCTGGTGGTTTATGGTTATGCCTCTGGCTGCATCAGAAAAATAGAAAATTTACTTGGTCATGGTTGTTGTGCTTAAGGCAGTGTCAGCCACCATCTTCTTGCTATAAAATCTGCACCAACTGGACCTTTGGTTACCTCCACAGTCTACAAATCTCCAGCAACTGCACATCCCAGTACTGTAGGGTCAATGCATGGCACATCAACAGCCCCCCCCCCACACACACACATACATAGATCATTTCTCTACCTTTAACATGCAATATAGTGTCCTGCTCAGTGGCCACATTCACTTGTCCTAAAACTGCTGAGACCCCACACTGGTGAATGCATATAGAGAGGTACATTATATGACCAATACACCAACAGGGACTTTTATGATACATATAACATACATATAACATGTAATTGGTCCCTCATTGCAGCTATAACACCTTTCACAATATTTTGGAGAGTTTCTGTGGGAATTTTTGCCTATTCATCCAGTAGAGCATTTGTGAGGTTTGAAAGGTACAACAAAGGGTTAACTAAGTTAAGACAGATTAACTTAAAATGTTTAACATTTTCTAGTAATACACTTATACAGTAAACAATATATCTGCGTCACTTTGTCAATCATATCTTTATATAAATAGAACAAAATTATATTATCTATCGATCTATCTACAGCTCAGAGAAAATATTCAATGATGAACTGCCAAATAATATCAATTCTTCTGATGGCACGCCTCCGACCTGGTGGTCATATAATAAAGCACAGTTGTTGCAGTGTTCCATCATGTGAGACTTAACGTGACAAGGTTAATTGGAAACATGACAGAATTCATATATATGTGAATCCATTCCCTCATCTTAGCTTTAAAGATCTATTACAAAATTCTGAAGAGCTTGGTGGTAATTTCTTTTTTGCTATTTGCCAAACCTGTAATGTTCGGTCTAATTTGCTTCTTTTCTTCCTACAGTACAAAATGTACCATATAAACACTTGCTGCTTAGAACTGATGTAACTGATAATTTAATGGAGTCAGCATTGCATATTTATCAAGTCACAAATAACAATGCAGTATTCACTGTATTAATGCTAAAAAGTGAAGGCAAAGTAAGGTAAAACGAAGTCATTCGGGGAAACGACTGTTTGCTAAAAGAAATATTTGAAGGGACTTTTTCTTTGGCAAATATTAATGTACAAAGAATAAAGAATAGTATATTAGTGAATGTTAATACAGGAATATTATTAGAATAAGCAATACCTACAATGGTAGGCTAGTTGACATTGATTTGACTTTTTCAGGATGCTTACAAATGTATTTAGACCTGGATTTACTGTACTAGTGATGTCTGTTACCATTATCGGAAAAAATATTTATTAATATAACACATTAACAGACTGCGCTAATATTGATACAATGGGGCATATTACATTGTTTTTCTTTTCTTTCATAGGCCATCCAAGATTCTTCAATCAGCTGTATGCTGGCATGGACCATTACTCTTTAGCAGCGCGTTTTATTACAGAGGCCCTTAATCCAAGTGTGTAAGTAACCTTATTGAATGTCCTAAGTTTCCTTGAGATCTGTAAATAGGAAATGTATTCATATAGTAAGTCAGAAGCTATAATAAAATATTATCAAATTGATCAAAATCTTAATTATCCTTTCTTCGGCGGTATATGGAAACATCAAAAAGGAATACTGAAATGGAACATGAAACAAAGCAAGAATTCAGTGCACACCCAGCAAATACCATTCAAAAAAACACTCATCTATGGCATAAACATTGAGTATTATGTCATACTATATGGCAATATATTTCTTAGCCTGCCACTAAGTCAAAGTACCCCAAGTTGGCGAGTCCTATCTAATTTTTTCATGGCTATATTGCTTTCCAAGGAGCTGAATCGGTAGGACTGCACTGCATTGTAACCCAAATGAGACTCTCAAGCAATTCAAAGCCTGCTCTGGACACCATTAATGATATGACTTGCTCGGGGTACTCTGGCGTAGTGGCGGGATAAGGAATTTATGGCCATATAGTGTGATGGAATCCCCAATATTTATGTGTGCTGATTTCTTGCTTTGCTTTGTGTACTTGTTGGTCATTATTATTCTAGCAGCAACCCAGGGATTTAAATGTGTATACCTGGCTCCCAATTGGAGCCCTATCTGGCCAGCCTAAATATCCACTTACTTCAGCTTCCCTGTCAGACCCAGCTAAGCTCCAAACAGCATGGATCTTAAGATAATTTACAACCCGATACCTTACCCTACAGAGAAACACATACAAGCTTTAATTCTTTAACTGTAATTGAAAGAACCAGAAATCATACCAACTCACTGAGCAGACCTCACTGAAAGTGTTTATCACAGCATGAATGACCTAATTGCATGAATTGTGTCAAGAGCAACAATAATTTGTTTAGAGTGCCTGAGGTGAACTCATGGTGAAGGATTATTGCCGTCAAATTATCAGATTATTTAGCAAAAGGGAAAAGACACGAGTAGTCTCTATTAGGCAGAAGTAATCCGAGTCCTGCAAGACATGGGAAGCACGTTGGCCAGCGAGTCTAACTCAAAGTGGTCAGAAGTCAAATATGGATTTGGCCCCCTTGGGGGTCAGTTAACTCTGATGGTGACAGCTGCATTTGCTTTTTTATTGTGCTAACCTATGACATAGTGAGATAGGTAATTGTCTAGCTATCAGAAGAAAACAAGCCTATGTCCAGGAGAGAGAAGGTAAACCAAGACAGCTAGAAGTTCTTACTAGCCAACCTGCCAAAGTATACCAGTCCTTCCTGTTGAACTAAGGGATTATTTGGTATAAAATAGTACAATGAATAATGCCTAATGGTATCAAACCAAAACACACCAGAAAATGTTCTGGATGCTCAGAAAAGTTGCAGAGCGGACCAGCAAAGTTTACCAGACCTCTCACACTGGACAACTTATATTGCTGGAGCATATGGCATTCCCAGGGGCCCTTAAATCGCCCAAGACTGAAGGTGATCTACCCTGATGGAAGTGTCCTAGGTGACTGACAAGTGTCAAGAATTGGTCACACAAATGGTATCACACACAGCCCTCAACCACAGCCTCCTGTGATACTGAGTATGCCACAACTGGCAACTACCAACCTAACCTCTGTAGGTCCCACACCACAGCAGTCTACTGGCAGCTCAAGGTGTTTTTGTTTTATAAAGTTAGATAGATGTGATAGACGGCCATTTGGTGCCAGTATACTTTTGGCTCTGCAAACCTTGGCATTGTCACAGTAGATCACATTTGTTAATCAAACAAAAAGACGTAATGTATTGAATCACCTACAACTCACTCATATTGAGATAATTGAATGCCTTATGCGAGTGGCTGCCATGCTCATCATGTGCTATTGAACCTGAATATGGCTATTTTACTGTACATTTTAGTATCAAGTAAGCATTTATACTTGTGTATTGGAATTTACTATAAAAGTAAAAAAAACATTCTTTATTGTTAGCACATTTTTATCTTCCAGCTTTCCTGTAATTAAAAAAAAGAAGAGTTCATCAATTAGATCACACTTATTAACAAGTGTTAAACATTTTTTACAGCGCTTGTGAAAGCAACTGTTTCATAAACACACAAATATATTAGAACTGTCAATATTTAATTAATTCTGGTTCTCTTATAGATATACTTATGAAGTATCTCCTGTATTTATACTAATTGAGGAAGCTGTTTTGAAGAAAATGATTGAATTCCTTGGCTGGAAAGAGGGGGATGGAATATTTAGTCCTGGTAAGTTTGAACACAATGGTCACATGCAGGGCCGGCCAGACAATGGAGCCGAGTGGGGCAACCGCTCCAGGCGGGCACTTTTGAAAGGGCTGCACTTTTTTTTTTTTTTTAAGCCGAGAAAGGGGGCGCCGGTGGTTTTATGTTACCAAGTTTATCAGTACCCGCTCGGCGCCCCTCTCTCTCTCTCCTCTGCGAGCCGCTCTGCGAGCGGTGAGTCTCCCTGCCCAGTCTCAGTGCCGGCTTGTAATGTTGAGCGCCGGAAGATGACGTCATTTGTGGTGCTCAGCATTACAAGCCGGCACCGAGACCGAGCAGGGAGACTCGCCGCAGGACTGCTGAAAGGTAAGTACAAGGGGGGGGAGAAAGGAAGGGTAGATAATGGAGGGGGCGGCAGGGAGAGGGAAGGGTACATAATGAGGGGGCGGCAGGGAGAGGAAGGGTAGATAATGGGATGGGGGGCGGCATTTTAAACTTTGCCCCAGGCGGCATTTTGTCTTGGGCCGGCCCTGGTCACATGGCAAAACATTTTTCAAAATGAGGACTCCCTCATAGATAAGTTTACCTTGCATTATCTCTTTTCATTGCTTCTGCTGTCAAATTGAGCTCCCAATTTATTGTAATTATATCTTTAGGACTAAATCTTGTACGATATCACCAATGTCTCCTTTTGAAAAAATAGTTTGTAGTGCGTGGAAAAAGACCACAAGCAAAATTCTAAAACAAAAAATGTTTTTAGTGTCAAATATTTTTAAGTTTATTAAGCTAATACACTGTATACATTCAAATGTCAATACTTCTGATATTACATCTTAAAAAGGTCATATTTTCCATTCTGAAATTAATCATTACACACTGTGGCTATTTATTACTACAATCTAACCTATTTGTTGATCTTTTTTATTTTTATAATTTTTCTAATGTATACATAGTTCACACATACTTATATTCATGTTTATCTTTTTTATATGCTTTGCCTTCAAGATCAGTTTTTTCAAAGCTTGTGAAAGGGCAAGAAAAGATTCCAAGCTTCGGTGCAAATTAGACACGATACAAAAAATAGGATTACTAGAAACTGTAAAATTGGTTAGATAACAGCATATATATATATATAAAATAGTGATCATGAATTACTAAATAATGTAAGGGTTTGTTATACAGTAACAACAAAGGGACAACTTTCATGCCAAGTCTATTCCTTTCACTGATCTAGTTTTTCCGGTCATATAAACTATTTCCCCATGTCTCTCCCTACTCTTATGTACTACTCAATGATATGCCCAGCGGAAATAGGCCATAGGCACGTTTCAGATGCATCAACAGATGTAGTAAGAACTATAAGTCATCTTCCTATTGTGTCTGATGCAGAATGTACAAACATTATATTACTGCAGATAATCACTGCAAATATGATTGGGATGGTCTCAGATCCTTTGCCATGTATTCTCCAACCATTATCAAGCTGTTATCTTGGCAAAGGGAGGTAGCACAAAGTATTTACTAAAAGTGTGCAAATAACTGTGCCACACATATAGTTAACTTTTTTTTATATATATAAACCTGTGTTGTGTTTGCAGTTGCTTAATATCCAAAGGGTTAAACAATAAAGACAGTTTTTCACAGCCTTGTTTGCTCATATTCACCAAGGGTACCAATATTATTGGAGGGCAGCGCTACAGAATTTGATGGCGCAATATAAAACAATAAATAATAATAATATACTGTTTAGCTACTATTATTACAGTTACCTATTTTTATAGAATCTTTAGATATTTAAGAATTTAGTCTGAGTTTCCTTGTTTTGGCAGCAGAGTTTAAAAGGCTTCCAACTAAACAAAGTTCTCAGGAGAAGATGAGCTGACCCTCCATAAACAAACTGTCTCGCCGTATAAACTGACAGTTCTATAAGTTTAATAACTGTAACAAATATCAGTTGTCATAGAAAATGAAATGTATGCATTATTAAAACCTGTATTTTTTCCCCCAGGTGGATCCGTTTCCAATATGTATGCTGTTAATATAGCTAGATACGCCCTTTGTCCTGATATAAAAGAAAAGGGGCTTTCGACAACTCCACGGCTTGTCATGTTTACTTCAGACGAGGTATATATTATATATTATCTCACAAACACCACGTGAATTATATCGGTACTTGTGCTTCATAAACAATATCATAAAGTGCAAAAAAACATGAATTATTAACAAGCGATAAGCGCCCCATCTCTTTGTAATGCCTTAGACTGGTGTTTGCCGTAGTAACCTGCTTGCTATTTATTATACTTTAGGGGCTGTAGGAGTGACATAAATAGACAGATAAAACTCTGGAGAATGCGTTGGTGTTCAAATAGTGGGGCATGTTAGAATAAGTGAGGCACAACAGAGTATTTTGAATTGGATATTTATTTTCGGCCAGGAGGAATGCATAAAAGACATGGCAGTCAAATGCTGAGCGCTCATTGAAAACATTTATTCGAGAAAGTACAATATATTTTTTCAAATAGTGACATTTTATTTTTGATAATAGCAATATTTTTAAAATGCATTTGCTTAAATAAGCAAGTTTGTACTTGCTTATTTTGACTCCCTTACAGTATTTTTCTTTTAAATCTGCATATTTTTATTTTATTGGATTTTTTTAATTACAAAACATTTTAGTAGAAGAATTTGTCAATTCACAAAACATCAAACCACCGCTACATGTTCTTTTTCTGGATTGAACAAGTTGTATATCTTATATATTTTCACATCACCTATAACACCAATTTCACTCATTTTCAGCCATTATAGACACTCTTGTTTACTCCACCAAATGCATCAACTTCTAAATGCCATATTTGGTATTTGTAGTTATCGCAACATTATTATTAAAATATATAAAAAAACCTCAATGCACCAAAATATCCTCAGTGCTCCAGATCCAACCCCAGCCATACTAAGAAATCAGTTTTAGTGAGTTGCGCAAGCAAGGACATTCAGTGGCTTTATTTGAAATATGAGAAATGGATACCCAGATATTATATCTTTTTATGTAAGATAAAAAAGATAACATATGTGTTCCTCATGTTCTTACCTAGAAGAACTGAATAGATCTACTCAAGGATATATCCAAGGACTTGTAACCAATACTTTCTATGCACATTTTTGTCATATCATCCAGGCAATTGACCTAATTTCCTGGTTAGCAACTGGCTTCCATCTGCTGTGCCATCTCAAACCGGCACCTTACCAGCATCTTGTCAGCACCAAAAAGGCCCCCTTGGGCTGGTTAAGTTTAGTTCAGTTATTTGTTTCTAACAAGGGAGGTTGTGTCTAAAAACTGAACCCTTGAAAAGTAATTTCATTCTATACCATTATTTACTATGGTGGTAAGATCACTTTTTTACATTTTGGAGCAGAACAATATGTTTCGGTATTGGGAAGGCTAGGGAAGTTAATAGCTTGATAAATAAAAAAATAAATTGAAAGAATAGACAAAACTGTCCAAGTTAAATACAAATATATCACCAGTGTATATTCTTTAAATAATATGGTAATAATAACATAAATAACACAATTGTAAATAGTTACCATTTCATCTGATTTAACACTGGTTTTTTGTACTTCCAACAATTTCATAGCGAGCAAATATATAGCTTTTGCAGATAATAACTATTTTTTCTACAAATGGGTTGTGGCCAACAAAATCATCCATTGGAGAGGAGAACATTTTTCTCAGTCTTTAGTAATTTGAGCTAATGATGTGCATCCTTGTGTTTTAAGTACATTTGATTATAATTACCAGGCAGGTAATGATATGTTTAGCTTTAAGCTCACTGCATTTCTTGTAATGTACCAACCCACTTGATTTCTCATCAGTGATAATGTTCTGTGTATGCCAAAGTTCCAAACATGTCATTGGGTTTGTGTGAGCCAAATGTGTGCTAATCTTCTTCACTAACAGTTATTACTTTGTTTTCGACAGTGCCATTATTCCATGAAGAAGGCAGCTGCATTTCTTGGTATCGGCACTAATAATGTATATTTTGTGAAGACTGACGATCGGTAGGTGGTTAATCATTCATTCTTGTTTAATTGAAATATACGGAAGTTCGTTTTCATGTAATATTTTGTACTTTGCGTGATTCTTAATTTGGGCAATTTGCACAAGATTCTTGTCCAACTGTAAGGGTACATGTCAATTGTTTGGGGTCACATCTATCCTACTGGTATACTATTAATTCTCCTAAGAAGAAAACGCTCAATAACATATGATTGAAAGACATCATACGCATTATATATGAGGGATGGACAGACTACCTGGGGGATTTTCTCCTCTTCTTCCCATTGTTCTGAGTGACTGGACACGTATCATAGCCCAGCACTGTGCCCCAGAAGGTTATGTCATAAGAGAAAAGCTGCAGCTGATGCTTTGCAGGCGAGGCATAGAAATCTATAGTATAAACGGACCAGTAACCAATCAACTCATTCAGCAGCAGCACATCGGGGAGCTTACAGTTATTTGTTATGTGCCGCCCTAGGTATTACATTTAATGTTATTTATAGTGCGTTATTGGAATAAGGGAGAGTGAAAACTAATAAAAACATTATAATTGACAATATAAAAATCTGGCATTAACTTTAACACATGATAAGACTGTAGAAAAAGAGGGTCCTGCTGTATTCTTTGGCCTTGGCCAGGATACACCATCGCCTCTGTTAAAGGGTCACTCCAGCTGTCCTATATACACTATAATGCACATGACCCCTCTAAATTTCCATTTCCCCAAATGCATGTTTGCCTCTTTTCTAGTCCTCCTACTAAGCTGCAATTGTTCCTAAAACTACATGTTATCCTATTTCTTGGCAGCTAAAGGATGCATAATTAAGTCCTTTATTTAAGACCAGATCCTCTATCTGGTATTTAGAATTTTAATCTAGTACATATAATCCTCAATTTAAAACAGTTGTACAGTTGTATATATTTGCTACTGGATTTTAGGAACCAATTTTCTTTGTGTGTCAGTCAGGTAGAGATTTATCTGTAGATATCAGTATAAGACAGGACAGACCTGCACAAATTGCATTATCAAATATTTAGACTTACTTGTCCCATATGCAGTTCACCTTCCAATAAATCATTTTATCTTACATTTAACACCAATTTTTTTTTTACAAGGTTTTTTACATCACTATATATCTGGGCATTAGCTGCTTTTTCCATAGATGGCATTCATTATCTAAAGGTTATTACTGTTTGAGCAATAGTATTGAACAATAATATTAAATAGCTTAGTAGACCTTAATCATGTTAAGCTAGAGCACTGTGTGATTTTTCTCACCTAGCTTCCTATCTTTTATGCATGTTTCTATCACTGCATACTTTGTAACTATTATGAGGCTGAATGGCTCATCCTGTTTAAACCCTCTTTAGGAATTCAAAGCTTAAGACAAAAGTAACAGTTGAACTGTCAAGTATTTTTGTTTAGTGAAAATTAGTTCCTGTCTGACCCAAATGTAAATGTTTAATTGTTGATGATCTACACCTCCGTCGATCTTCTGCTAGTTGGTAAGGCAGTTGTTGATCATAGACATTTGCTCCAGCAAATAAAAGGAGTGTAGAAGAAATGCTGTTCACTTTATTGTGTGTAATCATTCCAGGAACAGAATTAAAAGTGTGGTTCCGTGTTGTTTCTTCATATGTGTTTGATATGCACACCCTTCCTCATACATTATATGGAGAAAAGTATTGGGAAGCATGGCCATTACACCAACAGGGAGTTTTATGACATCACATTATAAACAAAAAATTGGAGTGTTTCTGTGGGAATTTATACCCATTTGTCCAGAAGAGCATTTGTGAGGTTAGGCACTGATATTGGATGAGAAGGACTGGCTTGCAATCTCTGTACCAGTTCATCCTGGAGGTGTTGAGGTCAGGGCCCTGTGTGGGCCAGTCAAGTTCTTCCACACCAAACTAATCCAGCCATGTTTTTATGGACCTTGCTTTGTGCACTGGGACACAGTCATGCTGTTATAGAAAAGGTTCTTCCCTGAACTGTTCCCAAAAAAGGTTGGAAGCATAGCATTGTCCAAAAGTTCTTGGTATGTTGAAGGGGACTTACATATAATTAATGTACGGAAGTAATCTATAGTAGTATTTTAAACTTCTTAATTCCTGGAGAGTTGAGATCATCAGTAACCTAAAGCTTTAGTGAATCTTTGAAATACCTGGTTCATTTAATTGCTACTTTAAAAAAAATAGTACCTATTTTACTGGTCATGAAATAATTATGTTTAGTCAAGATCTTTGTATGAATGAATGACAATGACAGATGTAACTTCTTTGTTATGCAGAGGGAAGATGATACCTGAGGAACTGGAGAAGCAGGTGCAGCGAGCAAAAGAAGAGGTAAATCCAGAATCTGTAGCTATTTTTTTTTAAATGTAAAAAAAGAAAACAAAATAACATAAAATTGTAAAATTGCACCTATGTTAGTTAAAATCTGGAAAGATTGCAAGCTTTTATGAAATTCTAAAGAACCATCATTGGAATTGAGGTATTTTTGTTGAAGAATGAAGGAAGGTCTATTTCAATAACACCTTTTCAACTGAGAGATAATAAGTCGCACCAAGATATGCAGTGAAATCCATCAATGCGGACAAATGTGTTCATTATGTATCATTGTCATATATAATGTAACTGTTTCCCTTAATTATAGCTGCAGTTATCTAAAGCAATTCTGTATGTGACTGATGCTTTATTACTAATTGTAAGGAATCCAATAAAACAAAGTAATTTTTCATCCCTGAAAGCACTGTAATAGCATATTTCTTAAGGATTACAGGAGTATTAACCCCCGAATATACACTAAATTGGCTAATTTAAACTAATAGTTAACTGGAATGTACAGACTCTATTACAGTAGAATGCTCTCATACCCCAACACTTCCAAATTAACTTGAGTTGCAGACCTGCCACTCATATTTTTAAAGAAAAACAAAAATAAAATATATTAAACCCCTTCCCCCTACCTTGTCTATAGAGCCGCATGGGGCAATAATATAATCATTTGGGTGCATGGATAGATTTATTAGATTTACTAAGTGTGCCAAGGGCTTGGACGCTGCGAGTGGCAGTAAAGAGACCAACGAAATAGATGAGCAGTGGGTAGAGCCCACAGTTCCAGATACCTGAAAAATTGTTAGAATTGAAGCAAAAGGGGAAATGTCCAGAGAGTTTGAATCGCGTATTTTGTTTCGTCGGGATGGCCACGTATGCATTTAGGGAAGTCTTAGTATTAAATCAGTGTTAAATCGGTATTGTAATTTATTCCTAAAACTAGAAATTAAAAAAAAAAGGATTCAACAGGATCTAAATATAAAAACAAATCCTTGTTGCTATACACTTTTTCCATAAGAATCGAAAGATTCCTTCTTTTTAACTGTCTCACGAGTCTCCATTTTTTCCCCTTTAATCACACAGAAAGCTGTTCCATTTCTTGTCATTGCTACATCTGGAACCACAGTATTGGGAGCATTTGACCCCCTGGACGAGATTGCTGAAATCTGTGAAAAACACAAACTTTGGTTTCATGTAGATGTAAGTCTTTATATCTTTAACCAAGTCAAAGTGAGCAAAACATGCTTGTTATAGAAGAATCTGACTTACCCTTTAGCTAAAAAAGGAATAATATGTATGCTCACTATGCCTTCATGCTATATTGCATTGGTAATATTGGTAATATTATCAGAATTACAAAAGTCTACTAGTGGCCATGTCTGCCGACACAAGGGAACATCAATTCTACAGGCTACATCACAGTAGGTATTGTGCTACGCCCCAGGTATTGAATCTTGTGTGAATTGTAAAGAAATATTAAAATAAAATATCTTAATGGCATCATAAAAAAACTGAATGACACAAGGAATGCATATATGCAAGAGGGAGGTGATAAATTAAAATAGTGAGTACATGAGGAACAGGCTGCATTACTAAGATATAAATAGTTTTGCGCATTTTTTCCATTCTGACGAGAATTTAATATAATCATGGTTTTGGATCATGTTATATAGAGGTCTGTAGCACGAATCCCAGTCTGAACATATAATTGAGGTTGGGAACCCCTGTTCTAAGTTTTATTTTTGTTATAGGCATCTTGGGGAGGCTCAGCCTTAATGTCCCAAAAGTATCGTAAGCTTTTGCATGGTATCCACAGGTAAGTGTAATACTGTGGTACTAAACAGCATTATTTTTTATTTTCTTTTTACTTCTAACACAATTTTCTTTTTTCTTTTTTTTTTTTGTTTGACCAGGGCCAATTCAGTAGCATGGAATCCTCATAAAATGCTAATGGCCGGCATTCAGTGCTGCGCCCTGCTGGTGAAGGACAGTACTGTAAGTCTGCAAACATCTTTTATTACTGTAGAAGAATAACATTAACTATGTCAATTAATCAAAATAATTAGACAATGTTTGCTACATTTTTGTCTTTTTTGTTAGTGGAAATGATTTAAGGTTATTTTTACCCAATTTAGAAACAAAATACAACTTTATTTCGACATACTAGATAATCTCCCTCAGTATGTCTGCCAATATCCCCTTTTAATGATTCACAATTATTAATTATACATTAGTATATATTTATGTGATATATTTACTGTTATCCTACAAAGCTCTTTTCCTTTTAAACTCGATAAATAGTACTTCTTAAAATCATTTTTACATTGTACAAACATTTTTGAAAATTAAACCCTCCTCTTGGATTAGAAATGAAGGGTTTCAAGCACACAGTTATTTGAGATATTGTGATTTTGTTTTGCTCATTTCATTTTCTAGTTACAGACGGTAAACGCAATTGTTTTTCTTCCATAATAAGACAATGCAATGAGTTTGATTTCCTGATAAGCGGTGATGCAGAACCATTTCCTTTCAATCTGCCACTTTAACATTCACTCTTTAGTTAGCATATTTCAAAGTCATTTTGTTTACCTACCAGCGGGATTTTTTTTTATAATGCGAGGGGACATACTAAACTAAAAACAGATTTCAGCTCATCATTAACTAATATAGTGAACTGCCCATTACACTAATTCATTCACAATTCATTCTATAATGAATGGCTCTCTCTGTGCTCTTCACAAATGATGCATAATTTGACAAAATGTTATGTTGATGGTTTTACTCGACTGATTCCATCAACAATTTACATTTCAGTTCCTTTTAGTTATTCTAACAGTCACAGTGAATCTGGATTGTTTTAGGTTGTAAGCTCTTTCTTATAACCTTTACAAAAGGATGATATTGTGTACCTGTTAAACTATTACTTATGCATGTTAAAAGTGAGGAACAAAAGTGTTTTTTTGGGGCAGCTCTGGTATAAAGTTGTAAAAGTCATCTTATTACTATAGCAGGCAATAAGATGGTCCAACTCATAAAGGCAATTCCGTTGGTTGCTATGGTGATGCATTTTAAAACCCTCTACTAAGACTATTACTCATATGTAAATAGTGTGTAGTTTTGTTACAATAATGGAATTTATCTCCTTTACCTAGATTTTGTAATCCTTGTTTTTTTCAAGAATATTGGTAAGCATGGCTAACACATTTTCATACTGGCAAGCTTCTCCAACAACAGATTATCTGTCAATATACAGGCACTTCTTTTTTTTTACAATAGCCATGGTAGCAGGTAGCCATATTGCGTATCAAATTTAGATTTTTTTTAAATTTTTTTTACACAAAAAGAAATTGTCAGTCGCTCTCTGACTTTAACGGAAGGCACCCTTACACACATGGGAGGTAAGACAAGGCACCCGGCTATGTTATAGAATCCTTTTTCCACTGTTGCAGTATAGAAACATAGTTGGCTTTCGGGCTCCCATAAGGACTCCTAAGGTAGGATGAGAAGATGGATTTTCCCCTTATGCGTGGAGAATTACAATAAAAAATATTAAGCAGGGCATACGTGTCAGCAATTAGAAGTGTCGGGATATCGGAAAGTAAGTATCCATTAACTATACAGGTTAAAGGATCCATCTATTCCCCCCCCTCCTCTCTCACGAGCTTAGTCATCCCATCAGAAGCATCATCCACAGAATTGCATTGCCAGAGTTTCAGATCCTAAGATGTAATGCACTTATAAAATAACATAATTATAGAAATGAGAGAGGGTTTGAGTCTCTGAATCCAAAAGTACTGCCTCAATGAGCTGGCACATTGTTTCCCTGGAGTTGGCATACCCAAACCAAGTATTAACTCCTGGATCTGATTTCTAATTTTTCTCCTACTTTCATAGCAGATTCTGGGAAAGGATTTGCACCCTGCTAGACTTTTCCCCTTACTGTTCTGATATTGTTATAAAGTGATATTATGTAAATAAAGCAGGCATAAATACTGATATTGCAAGCCAAAAGGGTATTGAAGGCATAAACTATATTCTCAATACTTATTGCCTGCTGTTATAACGACACTCTGAAATAGCCAGCGTATCAGTACAAATTGTTATTTTGTGCCAAAAATGTTTTTACTGTCATGAAAAGCATAAAAGTATCTCTGATTTTAGTTAACAGACAGTAAAAAGAGATGTGTGTGCGGCTCTGGCACATATGAGTATATAAAGGGCAGATGAAGTGCAATCTACCTAGCATTGGAAAGCTGGCAGCTTACTTTGTATACGACATTTGCAATAATTTTCACGTAAATAGGAAACACCTGAGCCACCATAAAATAATCCAAATCATTCTCCTAGCCATAATGGCCCAACAATCTAGTTTGTTGCATTGTACAATCCTCTGTATTTGTTGGTTGTGTAAATGCACAGTTGTAATTTTGTGTTTTTTGTGAGTATAGCTTATCATGCTATGATGTGAGTCAGTCAGACACTGAGTAGCTCACTGGCATGGTGTCATGTCATTGCCATTTGTAAGCCAGCTGTGTAACTCACAGGGTAAGTAGTTCACTGGCACACTAAATCTGTCTGCCTCCTGGCTCTGATGTCAGCCTCAGATCTGGCTGGGACAGCTATGATGTCAATATCAGACTGAATATCACTTTCCTCCTTGCATGATGTGGCACGACAGCAGCACATTGACTGCCAATTGGCTCATCGACCTCACTCTGAGTGGCACCGGTTCGCTTGTGCTACCTTCAGAGCCATCTACATCTCATGAATTTGTCAAGAGACAAAAGTTATGAGTAAAACCAGATGGCTCTACTTTGTAAAAGAGTTGATGATCTGCCCTGCAGAAATATCTTATTTAAATTTAGTAACAATAAAAATTGCAATAAAAGTGGCGAGGGTAAATAAATTAAGACTAAACTGCAAGAAATGTTTTAAGTTGTGCTTTTCCGTTGTTTGCACGCGTGATGGGTGATTAATGGGAACGATAAGCACAGAATACAAAAAAATAAATAAAATGGCCTGATTAAGATCGGAACCGGGATGTTTTATGAATGAAGGGCATAGTTTGTGCCACAGAGCTAGAATTTAGTTGTTTAGTTGTGGATTTATGTCAAGGCACCTGGGGGATGCTAAGGATTACGGACTTTAGGAGTTACTGTACAAGTAATAACTGAGCCTTAAGGCTGAACAACACATTCCGTCAAAATCTGAACAAGTACTCTGGCTCAGACCTGACCTCCTCAGGCTGTCGTAAACTATTTGGGGTAACTAGGGACAGTTGGCAATTATGATTGAGTTGTTCACTACTGTTTTCCTCTCAGTGGAATTCTATGCTGTAAATCAGTTTTATGCCACTGCTACATGATTCATTGTCTTGCTTTTTATAAACCTTAATGAACATGTATTGACCCAGATACAACGTGCAAGTTCAGCAAACGTCACTGTGTGATCATTGTCTAATTAGCTTTTTTGTTGTGATTAAGAACTGCAGCACAAAAGATCACGGTGGCTGTGATTTATAACATCATTCTCAAATTTTATTATGTAAGAAGGGCAGAGCTGATTAACTTTCATAAAGTGTAAAAACAAAAACTGTTACAGCGACATCACCAAGGGAATTACAATGCAAGAATCATCAGAGGATAACATTATCATAATAGAAACCATTGATTAACATTAACGTTTTGAAAAAAGTCCCCCCCCTCTAAAATAACACATGTGAAATGACTGATGATGACACTGCACAGAAAGATAAAATATCTACTTCCCCAAATGCATTGGTATCCTACCTTAGTTACACAATAAACAAACCTGAACCTACATAGTTACATAGTTACATAGGCTGAAAAAAGACATGCGTCCATCAAGTTCAGCCTTTCCTATATCTGTTAATTTGTTGCTGTTGATCCAAAAGAAGGCAAAAAACCCCGGCTTCGCTCTTTCCAATTTTGCACTAACCAGGGAAAAAAATTCCTTCTTGACCCCAAAATGGCAGTCAGATTTCTCCTTGGATCAATAAGCTGTTTCCCCATAATTAAAGATTATATCCCCGAATATTATGTTTATCCAGGTATCCATCCAGTCGCAGTTTAAACGTCTGTACAGACTCTGATAAAACTACCTCTGCAGGCAGAGAATTCCACATCCTTATTGTCCTTACTGTAAAAAACCCTTTCCTCTGCTTTAGTCTAAATCTCCTTTCTTCCAGTTTAAATGCATGACCACGTGTCCTATGCATAGTCCTGTTTATGAACAGGTTTCCACACAATGGTTTGTATTGGCCCCGAATATATTTATATAACGTTATCATATCCCCTCTGAGGCGACGTTTTTCTAAACTAAACAGATTTAAATTAGTTAACCTTTCTTCATAACTATAGTGCTCCATTCCTTTTATTAATTTTGTAGCCCGCCTCTGCACCCTTTCTAGTGCTATGATATCCTTCTTTAGAAAAGGTGCCCAAAATTGCACAGCATACTCAAGGTGCGGCCTTACCATTGATTTATACAGAGGCAAAATTATATCTTTATTACGCGACTTGATGCCCCTTTTTATACACGACAATACCTTACTGGCCTTAGCAACCGCAGACTGACACTGCACATTGTTGCCTAGTTTGTTGTCTATAACAATTCCCAAATCCTTCTCATTTGTCATTACCCCTAATTCACTACCGTTTAGGGTGTAGGTTGCTTGTGCATTCGCTACCCCGAAGTGCATAACTTTACATTTATCTACATTGAATTTCATCTGCCATTTGAGTGCCCAGTCCCCCAGTCTATCTAGATCCCTCTGCAGCACAGTAATATCCTGCTCGCCCTGTATAACTTTACCTAGTTTTGTGTCATCTGCAAACACAGAAACATGACTTTCAACGCCTATTGCCAGGTCATTTATAAATATGTTGAATAAAATTGGTCCCAGAACAGAACCCTGAGGGACACCACTTACCACTTTTGACCAGCTTGAAAATTTACCATTTATAACAACTCTCTGTTCTCTACCTCTAAGCCAATGTTCTACCCAAGAACAGGAATTTGCATCTAGGCCAATTTCTTTCAGTTTGAATACTAACCTATTGTGTGGAACCGTGTCAAACGCCTTGGCAAAATCCAAGTAGATTACATCCACTGCAACACCCTGATCGACACTTCTACTTCTTCGTAGAATGCAATTAAATTAGTTTGACAGGACCTATGTTTCATAAAACCATGCTGATTTATGCTAATAATACTATTCTTCCCAAGGAATTCTTGAATATTATCCCTAAACAGCCCTTCAAATACTTTCCCAGCAACGGAAGTTAGGCTCACAGGTCTATAATTTCCGGGCACAGAGTTGGAACCCTTTTTGAAAATAGGAACCACATGTGCCTTCCTCCAATCCTCTGGTACAATTCCTGAAAGAAAAGAATCCCGAAAGATTAGAAACAGAGGTTCACTTATTTCCTGACTCAGCTCCTTAAGTACTCGTGGGTGAATACCGTCAGGCCCCGGAGCCTTGTTAACATTAATTTTCTTTAGTTGCTGCAGCACCTTGTCCTGGGCCATCCACTCACAGTTTGACTGAAAATTCTCAGTGGTCCTATGTATATCCATTGCCATAGGTTCCTCCATAACATATACTGAGGAAAAATAATTATTTAAAGTTTCTGCTTTTTCCTGGTCCTCCTTAACC
>VKOC01047972.1:0-17186 GCA_009364415.1 Spea multiplicata | reverse complement strand
ACCATAACTGCCCCTAAAATAACCCTAAACATCCTGTCAACCATAACTGCTCGAAAATTAACTCCAAGGACCCCGTAAACGTTAACTGCATCTAAATTAACCCCAAAGACTCCGTCAACCATGACTGCCTCTAAATTAACCCTAACCATCCCGTCATCCATAACTACCTCTAAATTAACCCTAATGACCCCATGAACCATAACTGCCCGTAAATGAACAATAAGCATCCCATCAAATATAACTGTCCGCAAATTAACCCCAAAGACCGCGTCAATGATAAGTATCCTTAAATTAACTCCAAAGATCCCGTCAACTATAACTGCCCCTAAATTAACCCAAAACACCTGGTCAACCATAACTGCCCCTAAATTAACACCAAAGACCCGTCAACCATAACTGCACCTAAACTAACACCAAAGACCCCGTCAACTATAACTACCCCTACATTAACACTAAACATCACGTTCAACCACTAACTGCCCTTAAATTAACCCTTAAGATATTACCGCCCCCAATCAACATAAACCGTACCCCTAAAATTAATCCCTACAAGACGCCCATCAACCCATTAACTGCCCTAAAATAACCCTAAACATCCTGTCAACCATAACTGCTCATGAATTAACTCCAAGGACCCCGTAAACGTTAAGTGCATCTAAATGAACCCCAAAGACTCTGTCAACCATGACTGCCTCCAAATTAACCCTAACCATCCCGTCATCCATACCTACCTCTAAATTAACCGCAAAGACCCCATGAACCATAACTGCCCGTAAATTAACAATAAGCATCCCATCAAATAAAACTGTCCACAAATTAACCCCAAAGACCGCATCAACGATAAATACCCTTAAATGAACTCCAAAGACCCCGTCAACTATAACTGCCCCTAAATTAACCCAAAACACCCGGTCAACCATAACTAACCCTAAATTAACCCCAAAGACCCCTGTCAACCCATAAGTACCCCGCTAAAGTTAAAACCCAAAGATACCCCGTCACCATAACTTCCCCTAACATGAAACCCTACAGCACCCCATTCAAACATAACTGCTCCTAAATTAACCTAAAAATCACGTCAACCAAATACTGCCCCTAAATTAATCCCTAAATACACCCCATCAACCATAACAGCCCCTAAATTAACCCTAAAGACCATCATAAACCATAACTGCCCGTAAATAAGACCCAAGCATCCCGTCAACCATATCTATCCGTAAATAATCCCTAAAGACCCCCATAGCCATAACTGCCCTAATTAACCCTAAACATGCCGTCAAATTATAATGCCGTTAATTTAAACCCAAAGACCCTGTCACCACATAACTGTCCCAAATTAACCCCAAAGACCCCGTCTAACCTAACTGCCACTAATTAACACTAACATCATGTCCAACCAATAACTTTCACTCAATTAAACCCTAAACATTCACGTCACGCATAACTGCCCCCACAAAAATTAACCCGAAACATCCACGTCAACAGTGCCATAACCTGCCCTATATTAACCTAAAAGACGCATAAACTGCCCCTAAATTAACCTAAGAAACCCCATCAAAGCCATACATCTGCCCCAAGTTACCAACCTTAACCGCCTCTAAATTAACCCGAGACCCCATCAATCATAACTGCCCCTAAAATAACCCTAAACATCTTGTCAACCATAACGGCCCGTGAATTAACCATAAAGACCCCATGAACCATAACTGCCCCTAAATTAACCTAAACATCCTGTCAAATATAACTGTCCGCAAATTAACCCCAAAGACCCCATCAACCATAATTACCCTTAAATTAACCCCAAAGACCCCGTCAACTATAACTGCCCCTAAATTAAACCATAAAGACCCATTAATCATAACTGCCCCTAAATTAACACTAAACATCTCGTCAACCATAAATACCCCTAAGTTAACACTAAATATCACGTCAATCATAACTGCCCCTAAATTTACCATAAAGATGCCATCAATAATAATGCCCCTAAATTAACCCTAGAGACCCAATCAACCATAGCTGTCCATAAATTAACCCTAAAGACCTCATCAACCATAACTGCCCCAAAACTAACCCTAAAGATCCCATCAACCATAACTGTCCCAACACTAAGTCTAATGACCCATCAACAACTGCCCCAAAACTAACCTTAAAGACCCCATCAACCACAACTGCCCATAAATTAACCCTAAATATCCCGTCAACCACAACTGCCTGTAAATTAACCCTAAATATCCTGTCAACCATAACTCCCCTAAATTAACCCTAAAAGAACCATCAACGCACAGCTGTCCCCTCAATTAACCCTAAACATCACATCAAACCATAATTGGCCCCCTAATTACCGGTAAACAATCCCCTAACCATGAACTGGGTTCCCTAATTAACCTTTAAAGTCCCATCAAGCCATAAATTCCCTAAATTAACCCTGAAAGTCCCCATCTAACCCATAAATACCCCTAAATTAACCGCTTAAGACCCCATCAACGCATAACTGCCGCCTAAAATTTACCCTAAACATCCCTCTAACCATAACTGCTACTTAATTTAACCCTAAAGAACGCTCAACCATAACGGCCTCTAAATTAAACCGAACCACCCCATCAACCATAACTGCACCTAAATTAACCCCAAAGACCCCATTAACCATAACTGCCCCTAAAATAAGCTTAAACAACCCATCAACCGTAACTGCCTCTAAATTAACCCTAAACAACCAATCAACCATAACTGCCCCCTAAATTACCTAAAGACCCCTTTTAACCATAACTGCTTAAATTAACCCCTAACCACCCCATCAACCTAACTGCAATCTAATTAAACCCAAACACTCCCAATCAAGCCGATAATGCCCACCTAAATTAATCTAAAGACCCCTTTAACAGTAACTGCCTGCTAAATTAACCCTAACCACCCACCATCAACCAATAACTGCACCTAAATTAACCCCAAACACCCAATCAACCATAACTGCCTGAAAATTAACCCTAAAGACCCTGTCAAGTATAACTGCTCCAAAATTTACCCTAAAGTCTCCATGAAGCCTAAATACCCCCAAATTAACCCTAAATGCCCCATCAACCATAACATCCCCTAAATTAACCCTAAACACCCCATCATCCATAATGCCCCTAAATTAACCCTAAAACAATCCCATCAACCCATACCTGCCTCTAAATTAACCTAAAGACCTCATCAACCATAACTGCCCCTATATTAACCCTAAAGACTATAAGTGCCCCTAAATTAACGCAAAGACCCCATCAACCATAACTGCCCCTAAATACCCCATCAACTATAACTCCCCCTAAATTAACCCTATATACCTCATGAATCATAACTTCCCCTCAATTAACCCTAACAACCCCATCAATTATAAATGCCCTTAAATTAACCCTACACACCCAATCAACCATAACTGCCCCTAAATTAACCCTAACTTGACCATCAACCATAACTTTCCCTAAATTAACCCTAACAACCCCATCAACTATAAATGACCCTAAATTAACCCTACACACCCCATCAACCATGACTGCCCCTATATTAACCCTAAAGACCATAACTGCCCATAAATTAACCCTAAAGACCTCATCAACCATAACTCCCCCTAAATTGACCCTATATACTATCGCCCTCGTGTTTTCTATAATGCCCCAAATTAAACCCTAGAAGCCCCGTGCAACCATAAACTGCCTGCTAATTAACCTAAGACCCCATTCAAACCCCCATTAAAATACCCCCTAAATTATCCTATATACTCATCACCTGAACTGCCCGCCAAATTAAACCTAAACACCCCATCAACCATAACTGCCCCTAAATTACCTAAAGACCCATCAACCCTAACTCCCCTAATTAACCTTATTAGCCCGCATCACCCATAACTGCCCCCAAATTAACCCTAAAGACCCCGTCAACCATAACTGCCTCTAAATTAACCCTACAGACCTCCATCAACCATAACTGAATTAACCCTAAACACCCCACCCACCATAACTGTGCCTAAAATAACCCTATTGACCCCAACTACCCTAACTGCCCCTAAATTAACCCCACCTCCCCTAACTTTCAGCAGCCCAAGGAATTTTTTTTCCCTTTTGCGCTTGGGGGTTCATGTGCACATGTGCTCCAATGGAGCAGCCTCCACTGGTATGGGTTGAGATATCAGCCGACTCACATGTCCTTGTATACAAGATCTTAACTATATGGGAGCTATAGTTTGAGCGAGATGGCCACTCAAGGTCGCCTTGACTTGTAACTTTTATCCATCTTCAGCATGACGCAGCCTGATAATGGGCTCCATGCAGAGATGCAGACCGCATGCTATAGTGCATGCAGCAAACTGTCCAAACCTAATGCAGATTCTGGACATCAGTTTTGTTCATTAGAGGCCGAGATAGCCTGAGCAACTTGTGTGCTTTTGAATAGAAAAGATTTACAAGTTTTTAACCCCTTAATGACAAGACTGCTTCTCACTCGTAGTACATTTTGTGACAATGGGACATTTTTCAGTGTTGCTGTTTAGCGGTTATTTTCTCATTTCTCATGTGTGCTCCCACACATATTATATATTGTTTTCTTCAGGACAAACAGGGGTTTCTTTAGATACCATTATTCTTATCATATCATCTAATTTACTATAAAAATAAATGATAAAATATGGTGATTTTTTGTTAAAAAAATATTTTACTCTCTCATACTCACTGCGCACTCACAGATTCCGCACTAACTCACCACACACATCCCATACTCGCTCACACACCCGCACTCACAGATCCCAAACTCACACTAACTCACCTCACAGATACCATACTAACACGCCCACATTCATACTAACATATCTCATACTCGCACTAACACACCCCACACTCACATATCCCATACTCGTACTAACAAACACACCCCAAACTCATAACAATCCACACTCACACATCCCACTCTCACAGATACCATACTCACACTAACACACCCACACTCAGATACCATACTTACACTTACACTCACAGATACCATAGTCACACTAACCCACACACCCCATACTCATAATAAAATCTCACACTCACACATTCCGTACTCACAATAACATATCCCACACACCCCATACTCACACTAACACACCCCACACTCATACATCCCGTACTCACAATAACACACCCACACTCGCTGAAACACACTTCACACCAACACAAACCTCTCACTCACACTCTGCTTAGCTGTCACTGCCCATACCCGGGGTGTCTAAGAAAAAAAAAAAAAAAAAAAAAAAATATTTTACTCATCTGCAAAAACTAATGAAAAAAACCTGCTAAATAGATTCTACTATTTGTCCTGAGTTTAGAAATACCCATCGTTTTTATGTTTTTTTCTGCACGTTATTCGGCAATAAGTGCCAGTAGCCTTTTGCTATTTCAAAACCATTTTTCCCCGATGCTGGTCATTCTGCCCCATGTGCTATTTCAGGTGTCTTTGAAGCCGGCCAATGCAATTTATCAAACCATATATTTTTAAAATCTAGACAAGGTATTTCAAATGCTGGTATTTTAACCATTTCCATGCACTAGTGCTACCATCAGCCTTTGTGAAACTTTATGGTAGTAAATTTTTTTTGTATTTTTTTCAAACACGTTGTACTCCAGGTATAAATTTACCGCACCTGGTATGTGTCACTGCCAAACAAACACAATATGTGTTCCGCAACATCTCCTGAGCGCAGTGATACCCCACATGCATGGGTTTGTTAGGTTTTTCGGGGACTAAAAGGCCCTTTTTGAGAGGTGTGCATTTTTCAAATTGGAATTTTGACATGTCAAAAAGTCTGCCCACATATCTTTGAAACCGGCCAATAAAATTTACCCCATCAAACCATATATTTTTAAAAAATTGCATGGGTTTGTTGGGTTATTTGGGAGGTATAAGGCCACCTTTGTGAGATGTATATTCTTTTGCCATTTAGACATCTGGTCAGTCTGTGCCCACGTCCCATATTTGGGACATCTTTGAAGCCGGCCATATCAATTCAGATTGACAAAGCCTGATCATGAGCTCCATGCAGAAATACAGACCGCATGCTATAAATCCGTGCATCTAACCGTTCTTTTAAAAAAACAACAAAAAACGTGATGTTACTTTTCGACATCGGGTTGACTCATTAGGGGTCAAGCTATATGAGCAACTTGCGTGCTCTTGTAAAGCAAAGAAGTACAGGTTTTTGAACCAAGACTTTTTTTTGGATCTATGGAAAAACAAAAACTGAAAATGACAAAGCTTTGTTTAGAACTTTGGAGAGGGAAATAATAAGAACAAATTTGCATCATAAAGCACTCCATGCAGTCAATGCCGCAATTAAATGTATATAATTGCAGAATTAAGAAACTTGTATGCAAAGACAGATCCTAAATAGAGCGCTCCATGTACATAAGGTTGCTTACCTTACAGCTAGATTCTAAGATGCACTAAAGTGTGGCACTGCAGAACATGCAGCATAAATTCTGTCTTTTCTAAAAAATTATACAGGTAATGCTATTGAGAATATTCTAATAATAACCGAGCTGTATTAATCGAGAACTAATTCCAACTTCTATTATTAGTAGAGTACTATGGAACCTCAGGTCCTCCAGAAAGGCTCTCCACAGGCAAATGCCCACAAAAATGTAAAATATTTTTACAAAACATGCAGGGAGCCTTATACAAGGCTTAAAAGATGTCACTTTGTAGGGGGTCATTTTTACCCATACATTGTGTAAGGCAACTGGCTGGAAAATGTATGGATACCAATTTACTTTAAGTATTACTTACCTAACTATAATTTCTATGCCTTCAGATAATGACAACATAGAGATTAAAAACCGTAAAAATGGTTGTCGAAAGGGAATGCATGCATGCTAGTGATTTTGGTAGCACAAAGTATGTATAATAAAGTGTCATGACAGTGGATCCTGTCAGGCATGTTTTTGTTTATGACAGGCCCGAATTAAAGTGACATTGGACTGAATGCAATACAAGGATCATAAGGATTTCATCATGTCTGCTAATTCAGTAGCTTCACACTAAGCTGCATAAATTCCATCACCGCTTTACAACGCCATGAAGGAAAACATTGCTGAGTTAGTAAATGATACATTAGTTCTACTTTGATGTCAGGACCTCCTCTTATGGAACGCTACACAAGTCATAAAGCTCTACACTAATGCTGGCTCATCTGTCCCTTATTTCACAACAAAATCACAAATTAACCTCTTAAAACCCAGAGGGAAGGGTAGTCCTTCATGCCATGGTTCCCCAGAGGTTTCCTCCATCTGAGGTTTTTCCTCTCCTGAGTGCTGAAGGCTGGCTCTGTGCGAGTTCAGAGGTTCCTCTTACACTGGCCTTTAGAGGCCTTTCTATATAATTATCCAGCTTGGTTTAGTCTATGCAATAAACAGTTTAATGATAAAATCTTCTCTGTCTTTGTGATTATTTGGTGTTAAAGTCTCACGTTGAATATTATTGAATTAACAATGCATTCTCATCTCTAATGGCATTGCATGCTGTTATGATTTTGGGGTCACATTAAATCTATTATGAGGGCATGGAACATGATAAGTGAAAAGCATCCATGGATAAGATATAGAGTAACAATTCCTAATAATGTCCTAAACATATAATTTGGAAAGCTGCATTAGAAAAAAAGAAGGAATTGTTTACTGGACAAAACATTGCAAAAATATACTTTTTTGTTGAAGAAAGCTTGGATATGAGGGAGGGGGGGTAAGGCTTAAGCATTAAATAAACCCACATGTATCCATTAAAAAATATTATCTTATGTGTTGGTTAAATAAACACTTACCCCTCATTTATGTTGGATACAGCTCATATAAAGTTTTGTGAACATTGTCCATGCCTTATTACACACACCTATTTAACTATTGATATAGGAGGACACATAATTATGGAGAAGTATAAGAAATCAAAAAGGGGAATGATGTGGAAGGTTTGGAAGAATAAAAGACAAAAAAGGAGGAAAGACATGACAGGCATGGTGGGATATAAGACCTAAAGGGGAAACAGATGCCAGGGATAGTAGAATGTAATACAGTTGGAAAGAGATGGCAAGCATGGAGGAATACAAGGCAAGGGCCAACAAAATGGCAGGCATGGGGGAGTATAAGAGATAAAGAAGGAAAGAGGTGGCAGGTATGGAGAAGTATAAGACATAAGGGGGGGATGGAATGTTTTGAGAAATATAAGGCCAAGAGGAAATAAATGGCAGGCATGGAGGAATATTAGATATAAAGTGGGAACATATACAAACATACATAACCTCTCTTTCTAATAAAGGTGGTAACTTATTATGTAAACAGAATATTTTGGACCCCTTGGGATATCTGAAACTATCTGCCAATATGTGCCTCATGGATTTTCAAACTAGGAAAAAATGCTATCTGCATAGATGCCTAACTAATGCCTACTCTAAAGCATTGAAACCTAATAGATCTTACCTATAAGAATAAGAAAACATTGCGTCAAATGGAAACAATAGACTTCATTGGCACCTTTCATATGTGGCCTATATTGAAAAGCATGACAGTGAGATGAGCCCGCAATTTAAGTGACCTCTTGGTATATAATTTTATTAAGTTCCACAACCCCAAAAGACCTGGCTGCAAGCCCCTGTAGGGTGCTAGCGATGTGGACATCGAAAAATATCAAATAATTTATAAATTGCAGTTCCACATTTATGGTATACCTTATAACATGGGAATGCAGAATATAATATATAGCCTTTTAAGAGGGAAATGGCATAGCAACTGATCCCTATATCCCCTGGTCCCTATATCCCCTGGTCCCAGAAAAAAATGGACTTAGAAAAATGAAAACTCTTACTCCACACGGACATAATGAGGATTTCAAGTATTCATTCTACATTGGTTGATAATTTATTTCAATATATTTATATCACTCAATAATATTTAAATATTAGGTTTTCAAATCAAAGTAATAAAAGACAAGCTTGTATATCATGCATATTATATTTTAGCATCAATTTATAAACTGCATGAATTGTAATTTAAATCACTTTTTTTGTTATAATAATCATGTTAATGAACATGAGCATCATTTGAGAAGGGATGTGTTCCCCTTATTCCAGTTTAACCCCCTTTTTTTACTGGGATGTTTTGTGCCCCAATATCTGAGGCTTTTTCAGCATTTTTACGCTGTGTTTCCTTAACCATGATTCTCCTTTTTAATTTTTCATGCACTCACAGAAATTATATATTGTTTTTTTCAAGATGTATAGATGTATAGACCAACATTTAGTGTGAATAATAAAATAAAATAATGAACAGTTTAGAGAAACCAACATTTTTTTATAATATGAAAATGGTCTCCAAACCTTTTTACATTACCACAAAAAATCCAACATACATGTAGTTTGGAAGCTACGGGGCACAAAATGGAACATTTTTTTTGTCACGCCAATGTCTCATTTAGGACTGTTCCTTGGGGAAACTACCAATGAGAAGGATTTAGGTATAATGGTATAACAGACTTGACATCAGTGCACAATGCCAGCAAGCAGCTGCAAGGGCCAATAAGCTATTGGAATGCATAAAACGAGGTATCGATTCACGGGAGGAGGATATCATCTTGCCTCTTTACAGGTCAATGGTAAGACATCACCTTGAATTCTGGGCACCTGTCCTTCAAAAGGACATTATGGAACTAGAAAAAGTGCAAAGGAGGGCTACAAATTATTAAGGGAAGATACTAGTTATGAAGAGAGACTAACAAAAGTTGGATAAACGGCGTCTACGAAGGGATATGATAACATTATATAAATATACGCAGGACCAATATAAAGAGCCCTTCAGTGACTGGTTCATTAACAGAAATGTACAAAGAACAAGAGGTCACCCTCTGAGACTGGAAGAGCGGAGATTTCATAGATGACGAAGGAAGGGATTCTTTACAGTAAGGACAATAAAGGTATGGCATTCACTACCGAGGTAAGTGGTGTTATCAAATAAGTATTATTAAAGCTTTAAGGTGTTAAATATAGAATTATTACAGATATCCTAAATTAAACTATACATTCTGGAATATATATAT
The DNA here is from genome assembly GCA_009364415.1 of Spea multiplicata. Taxonomy (NCBI): domain Eukaryota; kingdom Metazoa; phylum Chordata; class Amphibia; order Anura; family Pelobatidae; genus Spea; species Spea multiplicata. The sequence continues at coordinate 7,097 of VKOC01047972.1, read as the reverse complement.
TTAGTGCTATATAGGAAACCAATATCTATGTTGGAAAAATAGAAAGTCTTTTTTAACAGCTTTTTTAAAATTCTTCTAGTGCATCAAAAACAGTTTTTTAAATTCAGAGCAGGAATGTTTTTAGATGTGCCTATATTGGCATAAATTAATTTTATTCTCATTGATATATTCATTATGAAATACGATTGTAACTCCAAGAAATAAATTAAAATGTACAATTAAATACAATACATGTTCAATTAAAAATGTCAGCAGCAAGTAAAAATAGTTACTGAAAACATAAATTATGATGTATACAAGAGGCTATTACATTTTTACTGATAGCCTTGGGGACAAGTCTGCTAAATGGGTGCCGACAGACACATTCACGTATAGCAGTGGTTCTCAACCTTCCTAATGCCGCATCCCTTTAATACAGTTCCTCATGTTTTGGTGACCCCCAACCATAAAATGATGTAATTATATATTGTGAAATATGTGTTTTCCGATGGTCTTAGGCGACCCACAGGTTGAGAACCGCTGACGTATAGAAACATAGAAAAACCCAGAATTACAACACATACTCTACAGCAGCATAGGGAGCAACACCTGCCCCGTCTAGCATTCCACTGCCCCCAATCATCAGACTTTTTGTGCATCTGGCTGCATTTGAAACATGTATCGACATGTACCCAGTGCTCGGAAAAGTTCTCCTAATGTCCTGTTTTCTCCATCAAAAAGTTGTAAGGTGTCCTTTTCAATCAGGCCATCTAGGATCCGGTAGTCACCACAGACAATACTTCCAATGTTGATCTGGTGGCACTGTGGGGTTCTAAAGATGCCTCCGCGATGTGTGGAGGACACATACTGGCATTTTAAATTTATACAAATGGCATGACGTGCTTTCGTGGTACAACGAGGCTCCATGTCTGGGGTGCTGTCTGGTTTTGTATATTTCCCCCACAACTAACAGGTACTGAGAAAAAAAAACGTTTTTAAAATATTTAAACGGCTCCAGTTGTTTCCTCACTGTCCTCTGTCACAAATGTGAGCTCTTCACACGACTCTCCGCTCTCCTCCATGGCCTGTGTTGGCGGGTACGGAGGGCTATGAAATGGATTACTCAGGTACTGCAGAGTGAAGAACAAAGTATCACATTCATTTGTATACCTTTCTAAAAATACATGAGACAAAACACCAATAATACAGAAAAAATCTAAATAATGCATCCATATTATACTAAGCGTTCTTCTAAAAATGTTTCAAACATTGAATTATTACAGCAATGTACCTAGTGCATTTTGCATGGATTCCAGTGAATTTTGATGCATATATAACGAGTCCAGGTATTTTTTAGTTATTGGATTTAGAAAAAGAAACTTTTGTGTCATTTAACTCCTCCCCCCCTTTGCTTCTACTGAAAGCAGGAAACATACTGAAGTACACCTTCGCCTGTGCTTTAGCTCTTCCATTGAAATCAATGCGAGTTGAGCTCACAGTGAAGTCAATCACTCATGTATCTTATCTTTTATTCAGTATAGCTTTATGTCTATCCTGTGCATGTTTAAATCTCCTCACTGTATTAGCCTCTACCACTTCTGATGGGAGGCTGTGCCATTTATCTACCACCTTTTCAGTAAATACAATTTCCTTAAATTACATCTATATCTCTGACCTTCTAGCCTTAGACTATGACCCCTTTTAACTCCAAATGTTATTGTTAAAATACAAACCTCCTTTAGGTGCTGTGGGATGGAATACGAAGGATAAAAGATGTATCTCCCTGCCTGGTACGCCTTGAAGATGAAATAAAATATTCCTGTGACTGTGGCAGTGGTCACCAACATCGAAGATATGAACGCAATGGCAATTATCCACCAAGGGGGTTTACCTGGAGAGCCAAGGGGGTTATTATTTTCTATGTTAATTGCAAATATATTTCCTTTATTCATCAGTATTTCAGAATTCCAAAAAACCCAAAAACATTTATTTAGGATATCAGTGTAATATACCGGTAATAATAAAACAGACTATTAATCTCATCTACTTCTGCTGGGAGGCTGCTCCACTTATCTACCATCATCTCAATAAAGCTCCTAGTTTTCTATTAGAATCTCTTGTCCTAAGATTTCTCCTCCTTTGAAATAACCTTCTTGACTGATCAAGATTATCTCCACCATGGCTACTCATGGCTTATCTGCTTCTAGGATAATTGCCCAGCTCAGAGCTTATAAGTAAAAGATTAATTTGATATAGATCAATATATATATATTCACCATATTGTTCCTGGGAAATAGTATAGAGAATCCCAAACGATAAAAACTATTGCTCACCATCATCCCTTGTTTCCTCACAAACCATTGGGCTGAAATGCCCGGTGTTGTTATACTCATAAGCATAGACTTGGACTTTAAGGCAGTACATGGTCCATGTGTCTAAATCAGGTAATATCTTGTAGTTTTGGTCAGTCTCTATGGTTTTAACCTGAAAACAAATAAAATAGTTTGTTATTTGAATTAAAAAAGAAAACAAAATATCCCCCAAATTAACCTTTAGGAAGCGAATGAGGTGCATGAAGCGAAAGAGGAATTTGTTGTAAATTGTCTGTGATTATTACTGTCTCTTTAAGTAGTATTTTCAGCCAGACTTTTGGTTCAATGCTTTTTTTGGGACTTATGTTGGTGTTATGTTGTTTTACAAATGCGATCGCCTCTCACGTTATTTTATTTCTTATACAATGTCAACCAGGTCTAGGACTAAAATTCCCAAAGCTATCCTGAGCTGGCCCAGGCATTTCTGTTACCGTAGCTCATGGGGATACCTGGGAACTGTCTAGGTTTCACCAGGAGTCTCCGGGTTATGCGCTGCTTCTCTGGGCCTCTCTGCTTTTTCTCCAGTGTAGACAAGCACTTCCCCCAGATAAATCTCCCCCAGATAAATCAATGCTATTTGGGGCTAGCCCCACTTAGAGGAGGTTGAGCCCCGGGTAGCCTGCCCTGGGAAGTTCTTAGTTGTGTCCATCTGGAATTTATGTGGAGCAGCTAGTGACCACTGAAGACCTATGTAAGCTTCTGGGCCTCTTACCCTGCTATATTTGTGTACATTGCATATTTACCAGAAGTGCTGGAAAACAGGTCACCTCTGGGAACAATAATTAAATCTTTGATCTCCGAAATTCGGGGGGATTTTTAGAAGATGTGGTTAAAGGTTATGAATGGGTTGTGGCTTTCTGAGCTCTCTATTGTGGAGCACAAATTTACCAGCACAAGCAAGTTCATATCTTTCCAATATACATCAGCAGGCATATACTCACATCAAAGGGGGTATTTTCTTTCCAGTATACCATTCTGTAGATCCAGGCACCATATACATCCTTCAAAGAGCTGCCGTCAGACTGAGTGGGGCCTGAGAAGCTCACGTCAAGATTTCCTGCCCTCGAGGTCACTTTCACTCGGGGAGCACTGATAACAGCAGGAATTCAAAAAATTCAAAGGAATTTGCAGCTTCTCATATAGGATACTTTATCAATGAATTTCAATGTATAACATTATTGTGTAAAGTTTATATCTCAGAACTTGGCGATTAAAACCTGTTAATTGCTAGCAGGTATAGGAAATCATTGCACACATTCTCTCCATCAGGTGTATCCTATAGGCAACTCCATATTGTGCGATTTCTAGTAGCACCGGAGCATAATTTGACCGGCAGCTTTTCCCACTGTCCCTTTTAAGAACACTTTAAAAATGCAATGAAAGAATATTTAAAAAAATGCAACTTACTCTGTTTGTATGGATCAAATCTTATTGTGACCCATTCGGAGACGTTGTTAAGTAGCTTTGTTCTCACACGTATCAGTGATTTATATTTAATCAGTGAGAAGTCACACTCCGTAGCGTTGGTCACACACACATTCCTGTATTTAGTTTCCTCAAAATCCCTGAAAGACAGAGAAATGTTAGAGAGCCGTACATGCGTGTGTATGTATATTACATGTATATTTATATACATACATGGCCGCCATCAGAAATCTTGGGCTCAGTATAGGCTTAATGCCTGGGCCCCCATGCCCCTCCTATCAGTCTGCTACATGTCAATCCCATTGTCTCAATCATTATTCCTATCTCCCATGTAGCTCCCCCTCTCTGTGTGAGCTGCCGTGCCGCTGCCTCGGTTGGGACCCCCAAGCTCCTACTACACACGGTAACATACACACACAGTAAAATACTTACACATACTAACATGTTTTCACACACTAACAAACTTACACATGGAGCTGGTGTTGAGGGCTCCTTTACACTAGTGTCTGTACAACCACATGGGTCACGTAATTCATTATATGAATAACCAGGTGCCTGGGTTCCCCTCGACGCAAGCCACTGCCAAACAGGGTGGTCCTCTCTGTTCTTCCCCCACCAGTACTGGGCCTGGTACACCAGTACTGGGCAGACACCCCTGCTGACGGCCTTATATAAGATATATATATAGTGATATACATTCATGTCAAAAAAATATTCTAAGCTCCTATTAAAAAAGGGAAAGCAGGGGATTTCAGCATGAAAGAGAGACTAGTTATCCTCAAGCGGGACACTTGGGAGCCATGATATAACTCAAGTAAATGTACCCAAGACGTACAGTTTATACTGTGCCTGGTACATGTAAATGATATCTTCTCCAGTGGCAGCAGGTGGAATCCATCGTAAGATGTTTCGGAAATTCACTGAATCCATTGTCACGTTTTTCGGCGTGGGAACTTCTCCAAACGCTGCAAAGTGAAATAATAATATGAATAATGGCAGAAAATATTTGCCCCCATCTTGTCAGTGCCCCTAACAGCTGGTATGTGCCAACATTTGCCCCAAGCAACTTGTCTGTGCCTGCCCCTTATCCTCCTTCCAGTACACAAATTACACACACACACACTCATATTTACTAACACACACATACAGCTTCATTCTAGCACAAACACTCTATCTCACCCCACTTACACATATATGCTCACACACACATACATTACACTTCCACGCTCAATCATACACACAGGGCCCAGCCTAGGGTCGGAGTAGCAATATTGCTAATTCCTCCCCTTAAAGAGATTACACCTCTAACCACACCCATTTCACATCGGTATATTAATATCACTTTTTAATTATATGTGCTGGGCCATTGGTGCAAGCTTTCCTAGTTATTATACCAAGTAGCTGTAGGTAAAACATGTGTCCAATAATGATATATTATTAAGAGCCATTTAAATATATATAAAAATATATAATAAATATATACAATATATATAAAAAAGGACAAGCTAGAAGAAACTATAAAAGGTTGGCCCATCAGAATGCACAATCAAGAACATGTACATTGATTCAGCAAAAAACAAACAACCAAAGTGTGATCAAGTGAAAAATGCATATTAAAATTAATTGATCAGCATAGCAGACATTGACCACAGGTCGCACAATGTAGGAATAGCTTCTGTTTGACAGCGGGGTCACAATATGTCTCCCCCCGTGCCGGTTCAAAATAGTTTAGAAAAGGGCCCTTTGGACCCGGCCCGAAGCAGTCCAGGGCAGAAGGGTCCTTTCTAAACAATTTCGAACTGGTACAAGGAGACAGGAACAAATGGTTGGAACCCTTTTAGTTACGCCACTGTATCAGACTTAAGTTCTAGTTTTGCGTAGCATGTCATAAATATCCATGATATCACATTATTATGACATCATGATTTTAATAAGAGGTTTCAGTTGTCCTGGGGATTTACCGTTGATGGCATGTCACAGATTCCTTTATCAGAGAGTAAAAATGAAATTAGAATTTTCAGATATTTTCTGTTTGTATCAGAATTCTATTTTTATGCATTGACTCTCTAGTCACATGCTGGGCAAGTCCATTGAGTGCAATCAGAGTGCTGAGCAAGTCCTGCGGGTGAAATCTGGGCGCTGGTCATGTCCTATGGGTGCATTCTGGCATACCCGGTAACTCTCTGGATTTGGCCCAGGGTTTCAGGGTAAAATTGCAGCTTCGCTTGGCATCAGCAGGACAACCCACTGATGCCACTGAGCCCTCCTAACCGCAGCCCTTAAGGGTGGGCTCTGGGTAGCCGAAATCAGAAAGTTCCCTGGTATGTTTCTGGGGCTTATTATATTATATTATTCATTTTATATTTAAACGACTGGAAGGGAACCACAAACAGAGCTAAGGGGGGGGCTGTCAATACAAAGCGAGGTTTTGCTCCACGAATAACCAATAACCATCAAATAAGGCAAACCATCAAATTTGCTCCCGTCCTTGTGCTGTAACATAGACGCTCAAAGGCGTAATCCACATCCATGTATAATCACATGCACAGATATTAAAGAGCTACCTTGTGCACTAAACGTATCCTAAATGCACTAAACGTATCAAGAAGCCGGTAATAAACCTTCTGTAGCAAGGTATCTACAACCTCTCATAACAAACATTGCTACAATTTAATGTTTCTAACAAAGGTAAAGCCAGACTGCGGAGGGATTTATTACCACGGTCTAGAAGTGTCAGGCAATCTGTCACCATCCGACTACCTTCTAAATGTTAAAATTTCCATTTGTGTTTAAAGCAGCTTTTACGTTTTCTAAGAGGTTCATGAGGTCCGGGACACACAGGGACATGGATACAATTTGTGGAACTCCTGAAAACAATGGACACCTGGTTACCATCGCTTAAGAAGGCTGGCTATGGTGATGGGAGTTGTGTCCCAACAGTTTTTGGCAGTACGCTTCTTTAATATCAAAGCCATCAACTCTCATTAACCCCATACAGCCCCACTTTTGTTACCCTTCGATAATGTCTACTTATCAAAGATACTGGAAACCCACCCAAGGGAAGGCTTTGGGTTATAGATTCGCCTTTTCAGGGAGGCACATAGCCGATGCAGCTTGTTTAGAGCCTATAAAACTAATAGTGGAACCTTTTTTTTAATCATCAAACTCACCTGGAAGGAAGAAATAAAAAAAGATAAGCCGTCCATACCAGCAGCACATGATACGGTACCTGCCGACTCCTCATTTGAGGTGCCAGTTAAGAATAAAAACACTTCCTTATCTTTCATACATATGAGGAAACTACACTGCAACGCGAACGGC
>VKOC01047967.1:0-11225 GCA_009364415.1 Spea multiplicata | reverse complement strand
TGAACTGACCATAGATTGTTCCATGGAACATACTGTGACTGTATATACTGGTTTTGTTACTAATATCATATCATATCATATCATATCATATATACTAATGTTAAAGTATTAAGAGAATGAAGGGTATGCAGGCTTTGGAACAGGTGCCGTTTCATTTTTTTCTTTGTTGGCATGTTTTGTTTTGTAATTGTGCCATCCTGTTATAACCGACAGTCAAATATGAATCCCATAAGAAATAACAGAAATGGGTTTTTTTTGCATGTTCACACATGTTTTCATTCGAAATGGTACATGTATTACCAGTTCTCCAAGGGAACGCAAACTTTTGATTATTAATGTACTAACGTTAGAGTTTATTGTTAAAACGTTATTATCTAATAGAATATTCGAGGGTTTATTGAGTGTTTTTCGCTTTCTTGTTGGTATGAGTGCATGAAACAGAATTGTTACAGATTCTGGTCAGGGGCCACCAAGGCTTATGTGAAGCTGACACAAGGCTGGGCAGTTACCTAACAATTGTCTGTCCGTCAGTAAGTGTATTAAAAATAAATGCCATGCACCTCTTATAGTCTGTAGAATATTATTACCTGCGTGCAATAGATATCCCCCTTTTAGTCAAATCTCTATTTTTCTGGAATATATATCTATATTTGTATCTATATACATACAATATATATGCATGCATTATATGTGCATCATACATACATACATATTCATCTCTTGCCTAAAATTTTGGGATCTGTATTTTATGCACCAACATAAAGTGCCTTTTTATACATTTTGGCTTTTTAGGCCAGTTGCCAGCAGTTTAGATTCACAGTGGTAATTGGTTAAAATATGGCAAATCCAGGGCGAGTCCCTAACACAATATGTGTATTCCCCATATCCTACTATTGTGGGGTATTTTATTTCTAAAAATGCAACACAGTAACATTACTCACCCACCGCCCTTTGGTAATAGCTGGAAAATAAACAAAGCAAATGAGTTGAATGATCCTCATCGTTGCGGCTTTCATTAAGAAATGATTTTCATTGACAGACGTTCAGCTTAAAAAGCCAAAGCTGTTTGTGACATCACAGAGTGATTGTGATGTCATCAACACTTCTCTGTGTTGAACTGACCATAGATTGTTCCATGGAACATACTGTGACAGTATATACTGGTTTTGTTACTAATATCATATCATGTATACTAATGTTAAAGTATTAAGAGAATGAAGGGTATGCAGGCTTTGAAACAGGTGTCATTTAATTTTTCTTTGTTTTGTTTTATGATTGTGCCATTCTGTTGAAATATGAATCCCATATGAAATAAAAGAAATGTGTCTTGCCTGCTCATACAAGTTTTTATTCAAAATGGTACATATATTACCAATTCTCCAAGGGAACGCAAACTTTTGATCATAAATGTACTAATGTTAGCAGGGCCGACGCCACTATGGGGAGAAGTGGGTGTGCTAAAGGGGAGGGGCTTGTGGGGGTGGAGCCAGGGGATTGCAAAATTATGTTTTGCCTAGGTTTGCAAAAATCCTTGCACCATCCCTGAATGTTAGAGTATTTTGTTACAACTTCATATACATGTCTTATTTTCCTTTAGTGACTGTACTGTTTTTGTGTATATAATGAGTGATAGGAAGCTTCTCAGCCTATCTCAGTGCACAGTATGCTACATGTATACATGCTTGGAACAGGTGTTACAGGGTCCAAACCTCTCTGACAATTGTGAGCGAGTGGCCGCTTTAGAAGCTCATATTGGAGATCTGTAGATGCAAATTGCACCATTGAGGAGGATTGACAAACTGGAAAGGGGTCTGCTGTTCTCTGAGCAGTGTCTAGTAGAAGCCACTAGCGATGTGGGAAGAGATAGGTCAGATGAGGTTCAGCGAGATCAGGAGCATAGCTGGGTAACTGTTAGACTTGGCTGGAGGGGGGTGGAAAGAGGAGGAGGGTGACCAGCCCTGAGTTTGTATTTCCTAACAGATCTGCCAGCTTGAGCGAAGCTGCTGTCAGTGTCAGCTCAGAAATGGCCACATTAGATCAAGCTGTTCCCGCTAACAGCCGAGGGAACGGCCCCTCTGATAAGGGAGGGATCTAGAAAGTAGGAAAGGCTACCCAGGTTGTGGTGGTAGGGGATTCCATTTTTAGGAAGGCAGACAGGGTAATCTGTAACACGGATTTCATCCACTGGACAGTTTGCTGTCTTTCGGGGGCTGGGGTTCGGCATGTTGCTGATCCAAAATTTAGGAGTGACAATGTAGATGCTTTTGAAATCTGGAGATGGTTAGTGAGGATCAGGAAAAGGCAGCAATACTAAATGCCTTTTTTTCCTTTCTATATAACAAAGAAGAGGTACTACCTTCTGATTGCCAATTCACCACTACAGAAACCTTAAATCAATTGTGGGAATGCCTGACTCAATATAAAGTTTTTAAACATTTAAGTAAGCTTAAAGTAGACAAAGCTCCAGTGCCAGATGGGATACACCCAAGAATACTATGGGACGTTAGCCAAGAAATAGCCAAACCACTGGTTTTCAAACATTCTCAGGACAAATACTAGAAGCTATTTAGCAGGTTTTTTCATTAGCATTTAGAGATGAGTAAAAGATTTTTCATGTAAAAGTTAGAAAAGTCCTTTTATACTTTTTTTATAGTAAATAATATGATACAATCAAAACAATGACATCTAACGAAAAAAACAATATATAAAAAAACCAATACATAACTTCTGTGGGTTTAGTAAACGGGTGTCACGAACCAGGGGAGCAGGTCTATTAGGAGCCCAGGTGCAGGGGATACGAGGGGCTCTGTCTGTACCCCACGATGCATGATGGTCTGGGGGTTGTTACAGACAGGCGCAGGAATAAACCACAGACAGCAGATCAGGATTAAGAGTTGTATTGAATACGATGGTACAACAATGTATACACAATGGAAGTTACACGGCAGGAAGCCCACTTGCGGGGCACACGGCAGGAAGCCCACTTGCGGGGCACACGGCAGGAAGCCCACTTGCGGGGCACACGGCAGGAAGCCCACTTGCGGGGCACACGGCAGGAACTCAGGAATAAATCAGGAAACAAAGCAGGAACAAATCAGGAAGCAAAGCAGGTAGTCCTCCAACGTCAATGTCAAGGCCCAGACTGCAGGGCTGGGCAGGTTTATAAAGGCTGTCTTGATCATGGAATCAACTGCAGCTGGACCTGATAATGAGTCAGAGTGCTTCTGAGTGGCACGGGCGGCCACTAGTGGCTGGAAACATGAAATGAATAATGCAACGCATCAACAAGTCCAGCCAGCGCATTGGGAAACGTTACAACGGGAAAGCTGAACAGGAGCAGCTCAAAATGCCTTTTGGCATAAAATTATACTCAGAAGTCTAAAAAAGGGTGAAACACAATGTTGTGATTTAGAGCTTCTTGGCAGTGAAGGTGTTTGTTGACTTAATTTGAGTAAAGTATAAAATGTTTCTTCTTTTTGTATTAGATGATGATCTAGTGAGCTTGTTTTATCAGCAGTCAGTCTCCTAAGTGGTTTCTAGTTTGCAGCACATATGTACTCCTAAGACATAATATTATTAAGGTTGTAATATTTATATGGTAACTGATTATTATGGTTATTGTTACAAATAATACCTAATACATATTAGCTCATAACTTTGAAGCTACGTCTTCATTTTGCATTGATTTTGGCTTTGATGCCGGATCTGATGCCGCCAGTTCCTCCTTATGATGATCCACACTGTGTAATAGTGGACCTCTTGCCAGCAGGGGCTGCTGTGGCGCTTTCCTCCACTGCCTCCCTGCTACAACGTACTCCCTCATCTCAGTGGTCCTCTGCAGTGATGTTGTAACCGCTGCGCTGCTCTCTTCTGACAGGGCCTTCATGACGACGAAGCCCTGCCGTCGACACGTCCGCACCGGTTTCCCGAACTCCAGCTACCGCCTCCACCACCACAGATGGGCTCCCCGGCGTCCCCTGCTTGTCCTCCAACCGGCTCTGGTGACCTGCTTCTCCTCCTTCGGGCCTGCACTCCACACTCAACCGCTGTGAAGGCCTGGTCTGCCTCACCGTCGTCTTGTCTACACAATCAGCCATCGCCAACGAGGAAAGAAGCGGGCCCAACTGCTCCTGCAGCTAGGCTGTCCCCTGTTGCCGCGTAGCCGCCCAAATCCTCTCCAGTAATTCTTTCACGGCTGGATCCATCCTGCAATACAAAAAACTGGCTTTTCCAACTCAAAATTCAGGTAAGAAAAACTAATTAAAAGTGACAGTTAGAAAAGGCAGTATAAAACCTATTTATACCGGACCTCCTAAAGTCTCTTTACCAATGTCCCTTAACCCCATTATCCTAAGCTTTCTCAGCCAGTCAAGGCCCCTTTCACTTGCTATGCTGGTTCCATTATCCTAAAGGACAAGTAATCTGACATTAATAATGATATACATTTCATAGTGTTCTAGCATATATAATTGTCTACATTTTTATAGTATTCAATATCTCAAGGATACAAGGTGTCTAATTATATTAGTAAAAGAAGGATGCCCTATTTGAGATGGTGAAGAGGACAGGCTTATCTAATTTGATATATCATGCGTTGTGTCCTGAGCAGGGGTCAGTTTTTTCAGAACACCTGGGTTGTGTTATTGTGGTACCATTCTCAGGTATTGCAGTTTTTCCCTGGATGTGACCATCTCAACACCTGACACCTGTCTCATCATCTGATGACTGCCTCGCTGGTATGTTGGTGCGATTTTTCACAGTTACAAAACATGTATCCTGAATCAAAATTTAGTGGAGCTGCCATGTGGTACCAACAGCCAGTCAACAGTTGTTATATGTGTGTAAAATAAACAGGCTGTCAGGACTTGGGTAAACGTGTTGTGTAGGAGCCCAGTTGCAGGAGATACTTGGGCCCTGTCTGTAAACATCCAGCCGTTTGCTATTAGCCTGTCTGTACCTTCCTGTCCGGTATAATACATCGCGGGGACGCATGATACCGGACAGGAATGTACAGACAGGCTAAGAGAAACGCACACAAGGCTGGATGTTTAGGAAACATTCTATATTGGAGTGTGCTGGCTGGTCGGGTTATACAAACAGGACTGGTTAACACAACAGAACAAGACACAAACAGAATACAGGCTGTAGGTAATGCATGGGGACTTGGATTTGTGATGGGTACTGGAGACCCTCAGGCAGTGTGTGTAAAAATCTACAATCTAAGCCCTACTGTCCCATTAAAGTGTGGACAGCCTACAAAAAAACCTAAATTCATTTATTGAACCGGGCTGTTTTTTTTCCTTTCTTTTTTGTACTCTTCGTGTCCAAGGCTTTCTTGAAATGTTTGCGATACTCGGCTGTAATATTCTTCTCTCTCATTTAGTGTACCCACACAAGTTATATATTGTGTTTTCAGGACAAAAAGGGCTTTATTATGTTCTTTGAGACCGGGTTTTTCTGCTTCTTAACCTCGCCATCCACCAATAGAAGAGGAAATCTGAGAAACCACACACGCTCCATCTGGCTTAACCGTTCAGTTGGTTCAACAGTCCGGATCCACCTCAGGACTCAGTGAATAATCATGCTGACCCTGATTTCTCTGTAACCGTGAGTTTGTTCTTTTTGGGTGGCTACGCATCGCCTGTGTACATAACGGGTCCATCTTCAGTTAATATGGTGAACTGTTTTCCATATATAGGAATTGAGATGAGGGCTCTGCATATTGTTATTAATCTTGTGTAGAGAGGGAGTACCTCAGTTAGCGTGGCTTCCAGTATAGCGGTAATATTTGTGTTTTTGAAAGATTTAATTTAGAATAATCGGCCAACTAATCGATTATGAAAATAATCGTTAGTTGCAGCCCTAGATTGTTCTGTGTGAGACTGGTAAGTCTCAGCCTGCCATTTCTCACAGTGTACTCTTCTTCACTTCAGTTCTACTGAATTAATAATTTAGTAATTGTTTAATTGAATTTTTTTTTCATTGCTTCTGTCTGTCATCAACTGTGTAGTGCTGTTGAGTTGACAGTGCACACAGTGCCTCACTGGCACTGTGGTGCCCTTGCCCTGGGCTGGCACTGCCTACCTCCTATCCTGTCTTCACGTAGATAAATTAAATAAATAATAGAATATATAATTTAATACATTAATATTATTATATATATTGTCAGTCATATATAGTATACTAGTGTAGAGTGTAGACAAGACAACTACTAGTGTCTAATCTAAATTCATTAATATTTAGTAATATTATTATAATTCATTTTAGCTATCTTAATAATTAATTAGCTATAAATTACTAGCTTATTTTGCTTGAGACTGTCTGGTAGAAGTGTTACTAATTTATCCAACATAAAGATTAACCAGTTCACTACTACCTTTAAGATCAATCTAGAATTGAGTAATTTAATGCATTAATATTATTATATATATTGTCAGTCATATATAGTATGCTAGTGTAGAGTGTAGACAAGACAACTACTAGTGTCTAATCTAAAATCATTAATATTTAGTAATATTATAATTCATTTTAGCTAGCTTAATAATTAGCTATAAATTACTAGCTTATTTTGCTTGAGACTGTCTGTCAGGTAGAAGGGTTACTAATTTTTTCAACATAAAGATTAACCAGTTCACTACTTCCTTTAAGATCAATCTAGAATTTGATATTTCATTTTATTATTAATTAATAATAATTAATAAACCCTAATTATTAATAACGTAGCACAACTAGTACTTCTACTAGCTCAGTAAGTAAAAATAAGTGCCTTTTGCCCCAAGCAGTATCTTCCCCATCCACGAGCAGCATGCAGGGTACCAAGCAGAGCAAAATTAGCAGCAAGACTCAGAGGGGTTTTCCCAAACCAAAGCGATCTCATTCCACCAAAACCTCTACCACCACTAGTGCTCTACCACCACCTAGTGGTCAGGAATCAGATTCCTCAGGGAGCAGTGTGCAAATGACTAGTGCACAATTTTCCCCTGAGCCTCCACCTTCTCCGCTACGATCATCACCACCACCAGCAGCAAAACCTACCAAATCTGCTTAAAGCAATTAGCAGTCCCACTATGGCCAGTACTGGTACCACCAGTGCCACCACCACTAGTTCTGCTGCTGTTCATCCCCCCGAGCAGTAGAAGCAGCACCCAAGGCACAGTCCGAGGCTCTCCGTGCCCCAATTTGGGAGCACTTTAGAAAATGTCGAAGAAGGGCGCTATGGAAAACATTGTGGGAAGCTAATAAGCAGAGGGAAAGTGTCTGGGCATTTTACAAGTGCTAGCATGAAGCATCACCTCAGCACTTTTCTCCCCCTGGTTGCACCTGTTTGCGGTGTGGCAATGCCTGCTACCCCCGCCGGTGTAGCCAATTTACGCTAGGGCCTAGTGTCTGAGCTCTGGAAGTGCGCTCCCAAACGTCAAGGACTGACAGTGTTTGTATGCTTTGCCCTGGGGGTGAAACAGGTGAGCAGGTCGCCAATTGCCCACTCATTGGCCTTTCCCAATGCTGCTGCTGCTGGTGCCAGAGTCTCTTCTCTGCCAGTTCGCTTCCTGGCTAGTGTCACGCCCAAAATGTCCCTAATGGTAAGGGTAGTTTCTCCCCCCTGGCTGCGTCTGTTTGCGGTTTGGCAACGCCTGCTACCTCAGCCGGGGGAAGCCAGCTTACGCTAGGGCTTAGTGTCTGAGCTCTGGAAGTCCGCTGCCAAACGTCTAGGACTAATAGTGTTTTGGATGCCCTGGGGTGAAACAGGTGAGTGGGTCGCCAATTGCCCACTTAATCGCCTTTTCCATTTCTATTTAATTTTTTTCCATCTGATACACAACCAACCAAACATAACACACACAATAACACATATAGCACAATGACATAACACATAACACACATAACACACACATACACGTACAAATCACAAGGACCTTCCCTCCTGTTATTTGCCCTGGCCTTCACTTCTACACTCACTAGCATTAACGCTATAACTCAAACTTCACCCTATAACATTTTTACACCCACATACCTGCCAACAGACCCAAAATTTTCAGGGACAGTCCTGCTTTTTTCCAGTCCTGTCCCATCAAATTTAGCTAAACTAGGTATGCTAATGCACGTAGGTAGGTATAGCTGGGTAGGTAGCACTATAAACATTAAATAAATATATTAAAGTAGATAATAAATATAACTTTAAAATAAAAAATGGGGGTTTATTTAATTGTAACACCCATTAAAATTAAATTATTATTTAGACATAATACATCTTTAACCAAACCAATGCACTGCTAGCATAACCGTACATTAACCCTAAGCTATTTTTAGTTCTTGTCCCACATTTTTCCATCCTCATACCTGCCAACAGACCCACCTTTTTCAGGGACAGTCCTGCTTTTTTCCAGTCCTATCTCGTAAAAGTTGGGTTGTTGCAAAGTATGCCATTGTAAATAGGTAGCAAATGTTAGGCATGTATTTAAAAGTGGTCTAAAATTTAGATTTAAAAATGTTTAATAAAAGAATAGGGATTATTTTACATCTATGGATCTGTGACTGTGTATGATAAATAGGGACAAGTTCCTAGGAGCATTTGTCTGGGTCTCATACAAGACAACTGCTCGGAGGAACTTGGCCCTCAGTTTAGGACAATGTGTATTGTGTACGCTTCTTATAGCACCATGAAGGTACGTGTGTGCAACTCTATTGGTCGTTTCGGCAGGGGGCTCGCCTGCCATCAACGAATGACGTGCATTCTGCAGTTCTGCAATTCATTTGTTGATGCCAGACGAGCCCCCTTCCGGCGACCAATGGAGTCGCACACACGTACCTTCACGGCGCCAACGCATCTGCTGCTGCTCCGATGAGTTCCTAACTCCGTATTAACCCCTACTAGGCAACCGGGAGAAAACGAAGATGAAACAAGCACAAAGAATATCCACGAATATTCGCCTGAAGAGAAGACAGGAACGGGCGAATATTCGCGGATTACGAAGATTTTTTTTCATGAACACGAAGAGCCCCCTGGTGCCCAAGTCTAGTTAGCATCTATGTTAACTGTCAGCAATTCTTTCAAGAACTGTTCCAGATTAATTTCTTCAGGGACCCCTCAGAGTTTTAAATTTAGTTTTTGTGACCTATGTTTAAGATCTGCTAGTTTATGATCCTTCTGTGATAGCAGCTCTATAATTGGAAACGATGCCAGAATTTGGCTGCTGGCTCCAAATCCCGCATTTTGTCTTCCATTATGGTCAGTGGTGATGTGTGGTTACACATTTTCATACACAATGAACCCTTAATAATCAGATTTTATTTAAAGAAAGAGATTTAGGATCTATGCTGGTGACCCAAATTGTGTAGTACTGTGATAGCACTGTAGTGACTAAAACTGAGCCTCATGTTGGCAGGTGGGGTGGATGATATTTTGCCACTACTGGAGTCAGGATGCTTGATAGTACTCCTGCTGCTGTTGCATACAGCTGGTTGTTTTTCTGACTCCAGACAAGAAGGCTTCAGCTAGTTGTCAATTTACACCCCTGCTCCTCCAGCAGCATAGACAGAGCCTCAGGAAGTTCGCTATGAGTGGGTGGCAGCACCACTTACTCCTCTTGTCTCTTGTGGTCTTCCTTGGCCTGCTTGTACCTTTTGGTTTTTCATGGACCAGTCTCGGCTCATGATCAGTCCTTTTTTGAGAGACTTCATCTCTTCTGGCATTTTTCTTGCTGCTTGCACGTGGTACTGGTTCTTTCTTGAGTTCAGGGATTGGCGGGTTGTTATCCTCAACCAGTGTCCTCGTTGTATCACTTGTGGATGGATGAGTGTGGCTAGAGGTGTCTTGAGCTGTTGGGGGTGTGTTGATTTCAGGGATTGGCAGAGTGTCGTCATATATCAATGTCCTGACATGCATAATCCCTATTGGAGAGACTTTCCTCCCCATGTTCTCAGCCGGGATGTAACGAACCCGCACAACATCGTTGATTTTCACGCGGCAATCAGTCCTCACTGTGGAAGTAGTGGCCGGATGAGTGTGGCTAGAGGTGTCTTGAGCTGTTGGGGGTGTGTTGGGTTCAGGGATTGGCAGAGCGTCGTCATATATCAATGTCCTGACATGCATAATCCCTTTTGGAGAGACTTTCCTCCCCATGTTCTCAGCCGGGATGTAACGAACCCGCACAACATCGTTGATTTTCACGCGGCAATCAGTCCTCACTGTGGAAGTAGTGGCCGGATGAGTGTGGCTAGAGGTGTCTTGAGCTGTTGGGGGTGTGTTGGGTTCAGGGATTGGCAGAGTGTCGTCATATATCAATGTCCTGACATGCATAATCCCTTTTGGAGAGACTTTCCTCCCCCTGTTCTCAGCCGGGATGTAACGAACCCGCACAACATCGTTGATTTTCACGCGGCAATCAGTCCTCACTGTGGAACTAGTGGCCGGATGAGTGTGGCAGTACAGGCTGGAGGTGTCTTGAGCTGTTGGGGGTGTGTTGATTTCAGGGATTGGCAGAGTGTCGTCATATATCAATGTCCTGACATGCTTAATCCCTTTTGGAGAGACTTTCCTCCCCTTGTTCTCAGCCGGGATGTAACGAACCCGCACAACATCGTTGATTTTCACGCGGCAATCAGTCCTTACCGAGGAACTAGTAGCCGGTGGGGTGGGGGTTTGCGCATTTTCCCCGATGGCTAAGATGTTACTTTGCTGGCGAGTTCCTTCTCTAGGTTTCAAGCTCTTCACAAATTTTTTTGGCAGAGAAACCCTGTAATTCCCCCAAACGTTAAAGACAGCCCAAGATATTGAGGTGAGTGCTATCAGTAGCACGAAAAGTTGGACAAGGTGCTTGATTAACAGCTGTTCCTCAGCATTATTCTAAGGGAAGAATAAGGTGGTCAGTATGGTCCACAAAGCTTATGAAAATCTAATTTACAATTACATGCAAAAACCTACCATGAATGCATAACAATGATGTATATACATTATATAGATACATTATATAGATACATTATACATACATACATATTTATCTCTAGCCTAAAATATTCCCATGGGGGCAGATGCATAAATAAAGGGCCTTTTCAAACTCAATGTAGAATCATTTGTCGTTTTGGGATCTGTATTTTATGCACCAACATAAAGTGCCTTTTTTTATGCATTTTGGCTTTTTAGGCCAGTCGCCAGCACAGTGGTAATTGGTTAAAATACGGCAAATCCATGGCGAGTCCCCAACACAGTATGCGTATACCCCATATCC
>VKOC01047966.1:0-15269 GCA_009364415.1 Spea multiplicata | reverse complement strand
TGCTAAAGGGGAGGGGCTTGTGGGGGTGGAGCCAGGGGATTGCAAAATTATGTTTTGCCTAGGTTTGCAAAAATCCTTGCACCATCCCTGAATGTTAGAGTATTTTGTTACAACTTCATATACATGTCTTATTTTCCTTTAGTGACTGTACTGTTTTTGTGTATATAATGAGTGATAGGAAGCTTCTCAGCCTATCTCAGTGCACAGTATGCTACATGTATACATGCTTGGAACAGGTGTTACAGGGTCCAAACCTCTCTGACAATTGTGAGCGAGTGGCCGCTTTAGAAGCTCATATTGGAGATCTGTAGATGCAAATTGCACCATTGAGGAGGATTGACAAACTGGAAAGGGGTCTGCTGTTCTCTGAGCAGTGTCTAGTAGAAGCCACTAGCGATGTGGGAAGAGATAGGTCAGATGAGGTTCAGCGAGATCAGGAGCATAGCTGGGTAACTGTTAGACTTGGCTGGAGGGGGGTGGAAAGAGGAGGAGGGTGACCAGCCCTGAATTTGTATTTCCTAACAGATCTGCCAGCTTGAGCGAAGCTGCTGTCAGTGTCAGCTCAGAAATGGCCACATTAGATCAAGCTGTTCCCGCTAACAGCCGAGGGAACGGCCCCTCTGATAAGGGAGGGATCTAGAAAGTAGGAAAGGCTACCCAGGTTGTGGTGGTAGGGGATTCCATTTTTAGGAAGGCAGACAGGGTAATCTGTAACACGGATTTCATCCACTGGACAGTTTGCTGTCTTTCGGGGGCTGGGGTTCGGCATGTTGCTGATCCAAAATTTAGGAGTGACAATGTAGATGCTTTTGAAATCTGGAGATGGTTAGTGAGGATCAGGAAAAGGCAGCAATACTAAATGCCTTTTTGTCCTTTCTATATAACAAAGAAGAGGTACTACCTTCTGATTGCCAATTCACCACTACAGAAACCTTAAATCAATTGTGGGAATGCCTGACTCAATATAAAGTTTTTAAACATTTAAGTAAGCTTAAAGTAGACAAAGCTCCAGTGCCAGATGGGATACACCCAAGAATACTATGGGACGTTAGCCAAGAAATAGCCAAACCACTGGTTTTCAAACATTCTCAGGACAAATACTAGAAGCTATTTAGCAGGTTTTTTCATTAGCATTTAGAGATGAGTAAAAGATTTTTCATGTAAAAGTTAGAAAAGTCCTTTTATACTTTTTTTATAGTAAATAATATGATACAATCAAAACAATGACATCTAACGAAAAAAACAATATATAAAAAAACCAATACATAACTTCTGTGGGTTTAGTAAACGGGTGTCACGAACCAGGGGAGCAGGTCTATTAGGAGCCCAGGTGCAGGGGATACGAGGGGCTCTGTCTGTACCCCACGATGCATGATGGTCTGGGGGTTGTTACAGACAGGCGCAGGAATAAACCACAGACAGCAGATCAGGATTAAGAGCTGTATTGAATACGATGGTACAACAATGTATACACAATGGAAGTTACACGGCAGGAAGCCCACTTGCGGGGCACACGGCAGGAAGCCCACTTGCGGGGCACACGGCAGGAAGCCCACTTGCGGGGCACACGGCAGGAACTCAGGAATAAATCAGGAAACAAAGCAGGAACAAATCAGGAAGCAAAGCAGGTAGTCCTCCAACGTCAATGTCAAGGCCCAGACTGCAGGGCTGGGCAGGTTTATAAAGGCTGTCTTGATCATGGAATCAACTGCAGCTGGACCTGATAATGAGTCAGAGTGCTTCTGAGTGGCACGGGCGGCCACTAGTGGCTGGAAACATGAAATGAATAATGCAACGCATCAACAAGTCCAGCCAGCGCATTGGGAAACGTTACAACGGGAAAGCTGAACAGGAGCAGCTCAAAATGCCTTTTGGCATAAAATTATACTCAGAAGTCTAAAAAAGGGTGAAACACAATGTTGTGATTTAGAGCTTCTTGGCAGTGAAGGTGTTTGTTGACTTAATTTGAGTAAAGTATAAAATGTTTCTTCTTTTTGTATTAGATGATGATCTAGTGAGCTTGTTTTATCAGCAGTCAGTCTCCTAAGTGGTTTCTAGTTTGCAGCACATATGTACTCCTAAGACATAATATTATTAAGGTTGTAATATTTATATGGTAACTGATTATTATGGTTATTGTTACAAATAATACCTAATACATATTAGCTCATAACTTTGAAGCTACGTCTTCATTTTGCATTGATTTTGGCTTTGATGCCGGATCTGATGCCGCCAGTTCCTCCTTATGATGATCCACACTGTGTAATAGTGGACCTCTTGCCAGCAGGGGCTGCTGTGGCGCTTTCCTCCACTGCCTCCCTGCTACAACGTACTCCCTCATCTCAGTGGTCCTCTGCAGTGATGTTGTAACCGCTGCGCTGCTCTCTTCTGACAGGGCCTTCATGACGACGAAGCCCTGCCGTCGACACGTCCGCACCGGTTTCCCGAACTCCAGCTACCGCCTCCACCACCACAGATGGGCTCCCCGGCGTCCCCTGCTTGTCCTCCAACCGGCTCTGGTGACCTGCTTCTCCTCCTTCGGGCCTGCACTCCACACTCAACCGCTGTGAAGGCCTGGTCTGCCTCACCGTCGTCTTGTCTACACAATCAGCCATCGCCAACGAGGAAAGAAGCGGGCCCAACTGCTCCTGCAGCTAGGCTGTCCCCTGTTGCCGCGTAGCCGCCCAAATCCTCTCCAGTAATTCTTTCACGGCTGGATCCATCCTGCAATACAAAAAACTGGCTTTTCCAACTCAAAATTCAGGTAAGAAAAACTAATTAAAAGTGACAGTTAGAAAAGGCAGTATAAAACCTATTTATACCGGACCTCCTAAAGTCTCTTTACCAATGTCCCTTAACCCCATTATCCTAAGCTTTCTCAGCCAGTCAAGGCCCCTTTCACTTGCTATGCTGGTTCCATTATCCTAAAGGACAAGTAATCTGACATTAATAATGATATACATTTCATAGTGTTCTAGCATATATAATTGTCTACATTTTTATAGTATTCAATATCTCAAGGATACAAGGTGTCTAATTATATTAGTAAAAGAAGGATGCCCTATTTGAGATGGTGAAGAGGACAGGCTTATCTAATTTGATATATCATGCGTTGTGTCCTGAGCAGGGGTCAGTTTTTTCAGAACACCTGGGTTGTGTTATTGTGGTACCATTCTCAGGTATTGCAGTTTTTCCCTGGATGTGACCATCTCAACACCTGACACCTGTCTCATCATCTGATGACTGCCTCGCTGGTATGTTGGTGCGATTTTTCACAGTTACAAAACATGTATCCTGAATCAAAATTTAGTGGAGCTGCCATGTGGTACCAACAGCCAGTCAACAGTTGTTATATGTGTGTAAAATAAACAGGCTGTCAGGACTTGGGTAAACGTGTTGTGTAGGAGCCCAGTTGCAGGAGATACTTGGGCCCTGTCTGTAAACATCCAGCCGTTTGCTATTAGCCTGTCTGTACCTTCCTGTCCGGTATAATACATCGCGGGGACGCATGATACCGGACAGCAATGTACAGACAGGCTAAGAGAAACGCACACAAGGCTGGATGTTTAGGAAACATTCTATATTGGAGTGTGCTGGCTGGTCGGGTTATACAAACAGGACTGGTTAACACAACAGAACAAGACACAAACAGAATACAGGCTGTAGGTAATGCATGGGGACTTGGATTTGTGATGGGTACTGGAGACCCTCAGGCAGTGTGTGTAAAAATCTACAATCTAAGCCCTACTGTCCCATTAAAGTGTGGACAGCCTACAAAAAAACCTAAATTCATTTATTGAACCGGGCTGTTTTTTTTCCTTTCTTTTTTGTACTCTTCGTGTCCAATGCTTTCTTGAAATGTTTGCGATACTCGGCTGTAATATTCTTCTCTCTCATTTAGTGTACCCACACAAGTTATATATTGTGTTTTCAGGACAAAAAGGGCTTTATTATGTTCTTTGAGACCGGGTTTTTCTGCTTCTTAACCTCGCCATCCACCAATAGAAGAGGAAATCTGAGAAACCACACACGCTCCATCTGGCTTAACCGTTCAGTTGGTTCAACAGTCCGGATCCACCTCAGGACTCAGTGAATAATCATGCTGACCCTGATTTCTCTGTAACCGTGAGTTTGTTCTTTTTGGGTGGCTACGCATCGCCTGTGTACATAACGGGTCCATCTTCAGTTAATATGGTGAACTGTTTTCCATATATAGGAATTGAGATGAGGGCTCTGCATATTGTTATTAATCTTGTGTAGAGAGGGAGTACCTCAGTTAGCGTGGCTTCCAGTATAGCGGTAATATTTGTGTTTTTGAAAGATTTAATTTAGAATAATCGGCCAACTAATCGATTATGAAAATAATCGTTAGTTGCAGCCCTAGATTGTTCTGTGTGAGACTGGTAAGTCTCAGCCTGCCATTTCTCACAGTGTACTCTTCTTCACTTCAGTTCTACTGAATTAATAATTTAGTAATTGTTTAATTGAATTTTTTTTTCATTGCTTCTGTCTGTCATCAACTGTGTAGTGCTGTTGAGTTGACAGTGCACACAGTGCCTCACTGGCACTGTGGTGCCCTTGCCCTGGGCTGGCACTGCCTACCTCCTATCCTGTCTTCACGTAGATAAATTAAATAAATAATAGAATATATAATTTAATACATTAATATTATTATATATATTGTCAGTCATATATAGTATACTAGTGTAGAGTGTAGACAAGACAACTACTAGTGTCTAATCTAAATTCATTAATATTTAGTAATATTATTATAATTCATTTTAGCTATCTTAATAATTAATTAGCTATAAATTACTAGCTTATTTTGCTTGAGACTGTCTGGTAGAAGTGTTACTAATTTATCCAACATAAAGATTAACCAGTTCACTACTACCTTTAAGATCAATCTAGAATTGAGTAATTTAATGCATTAATATTATTATATATATTGTCAGTCATATATAGTATGCTAGTGTAGAGTGTAGACAAGACAACTACTAGTGTCTAATCTAAAATCATTAATATTTAGTAATATTATAATTCATTTTAGCTAGCTTAATAATTAGCTATAAATTACTAGCTTATTTTGCTTGAGACTGTCTGTCAGGTAGAAGGGTTACTAATTTTTTCAACATAAAGATTAACCAGTTCACTACTTCCTTTAAGATCAATCTAGAATTTGATATTTCATTTTATTATTAATTAATAATAATTAATAAACCCTAATTATTAATAACGTAGCACAACTAGTACTTCTACTAGCTCAGTAAGTAAAAATAAGTGCCTTTTGCCCCAAGCAGTATCTTCCCCATCCACGAGCAGCATGCAGGGTACCAAGCAGAGCAAAATTAGCAGCAAGACTCAGAGGGGTTTTCCCAAACCAAAGCGATCTCATTCCACCAAAACCTCTACCACCACTAGTGCTCTACCACCACCTAGTGGTCAGGAATCAGATTCCTCAGGGAGCAGTGTGCAAATGACTAGTGCACAATTTTCCCCTGAGCCTCCACCTTCTCCGCTACGATCATCACCACCACCAGCAGCAAAACCTACCAAATCTGCTTAAAGCAATTAGCAGTCCCACTATGGCCAGTACTGGTACCACCAGTGCCACCACCACTAGTTCTGCTGCTGTTCATCCCCCCGAGCAGTAGAAGCAGCACCCAAGGCACAGTCCGAGGCTCTCCGTGCCCCAATTTGGGAGCACTTTAGAAAATGTCGAAGAAGGGCGCTATGGAAAACATTGTGGGAAGCTAATAAGCAGAGGGAAAGTGTCTGGGCATTTTACAAGTGCTAGCATGAAGCATCACCTCAGCACGTTTCTCCCCCTGGTTGCACTTGTTTGCGGTGTGGCAATGCCTGCTACCCCCGCCGGTGTAGCCAATTTACGCTAGGGCCTAGTGTCTGAGCTCTGGAAGTGCGCTCCCAAACGTCAAGGACTGACAGTGTTTGTATGCTTTGCCCTGGGGGTGAAACAGGTGAGCAGGTCGCCAATTGCCCACTCATTCGCCTTTCCCAATGCTGCTGCTGGTGGTGCCAGAGTCTCTTCTCTGCCAGTTCGCTTCCTGGCTAGTGTCACGCCCAAAATGTCCCTAATGGTAAGGGTAGTTTCTCCCCCCTGGCTGCGTCTGTTTGCGGTTTGGCAACGCCTGCTACCTCAGCCGGGGGAAGCCAGCTTACGCTAGGGCTTAGTGTCTGAGCTCTGGAAGTCCGCTGCCAAACGTCTAGGACTAATAGTGTTTTGGATGCCCTGGGGTGAAACAGGTGAGTGGGTCGCCAATTGCCCACTTAATCGCCTTTTCCATTTCTATTTAATTTTTTTCCATCTGATACACAACCAACCAAACATAACACACACAATAACACATATAGCACAATGACATAACACATAACACACATAACACACACATACACGTACAAATCACAAGGACCTTCCCTCCTGTTATTTGCCCTGGCCTTCACTTCTACACTCACTAGCATTAACGCTATAACTCAAACTTCACCCTATAACATTTTTACACCCACATACCTGCCAACAGACCCAAAATTTTCAGGGACAGTCCTGCTTTTTTCCAGTCCTGTCCCATCAAATTTAGCTAAACTAGGTATGCTAATGCACGTAGGTAGGTATAGCTGGGTAGGTAGCACTATAAACATTAAATAAATATATTAAAGTAGATAATAAATATAACTTTAAAATAAAAAATGGGGGTTTATTTAATTGTAACACCCATTAAAATTAAATTATTATTTAGACATAATACATCTTTAACCAAACCAATGCACTGCTAGCATAACCGTACATTAACCCTAAGCTATTTTTAGTTCTTGTCCCACATTTTTCCATCCTCATACCTGCCAACAGACCCACCTTTTTCAGGGACAGTCCTGCTTTTTTCCAGTCCTATCTCGTAAAAGTTGGGTTGTTGCAAAGTATGCCATTGTAAATAGGTAGCAAATGTTAGGCATGTATTTAAAAGTGGTCTAAAATTTAGATTTAAAAATGTTTAATAAAAGAATAGGGATTATTTTACATCTATGGATCTGTGACTGTGTATGATAAATAGGGACAAGTTCCTAGGAGCATTTGTCTGGGTCTCATACAAGACAACTGCTCGGAGGAACTTGGCCCTCAGTTTAGGACAATGTGTATTGTGTACGCTTCTTATAGCACCATGAAGGTACGTGTGTGCAACTCTATTGGTCGTTTCGGCAGGGGGCTCGCCTGCCATCAACGAATGAAGCATTCTGCAGTTCTGCAATTCATTTGTTGATGCCAGACGAGCCCCCTTCCGGCGACCAATGGAGTCGCACACACGTACCTTCACGGCGCCAACGCATCTGCTGCTGCTCCGATGAGTTCCTAACTCCGTATTAACCCCTACTAGGCAACCGGGAGAAAACGAAGATGAAACAAGCACAAAGAATATCCACGAATATTCGCCTGAAGAGAAGACAGGAACGGGCGAATATTCGCGGATTACGAAGATTTTTTTTCATGAACACGAAGAGCCCCCTGGTGCCCAAGTCTAGTTAGCATCTATGTTAACTGTCAGCAATTCTTTCAAGAACTGTTCCAGATTAATTTCTTCAGGGACCCCTCAGAGTTTTAAATTTAGTTTTTGTGACCTATGTTTAAGATCTGCTAGTTTATGATCCTTCTGTGATAGCAGCTCTATAATTGGAAACGATGCCAGAATTTGGCTGCTGGCTCCAAATCCCGCATTTTGTCTTCCATTATGGTCAGTGGTGATGTGTGGTTACACATTTTCATACACAATGAACCCTTAATAATCAGATTTTATTTAAAGAAAGAGATTTAGGATCTATGCTGGTGACCCAAATTGTGTAGTACTGTGATAGCACTGTAGTGACTAAAACTGAGCCTCATGTTGGCAGGTGGGGTGGATGATATTTTGCCACTACTGGAGTCAGGATGCTTGATAGTACTCCTGCTGCTGTTGCATACAGCTGGTTGTTTTTCTGACTCCAGACAAGAAGGCTTCAGCTAGTTGTCAATTTACACCCCTGCTCCTCCAGCAGCATAGACAGAGCCTCAGGAAGTTCGCTATGAGTGGGTGGCAGCACCACTTACTCCTCTTGTCTCTTGTGGTCTTCCTTGGCCTGCTTGTACCTTTTGGTTTTTCATGGACCAGTCTCGGCTCATGATCAGTCCTTTTTTGAGAGACTTCATCTCTTCTGGCATTTTTCTTGCTGCTTGCACGTGGTACTGGTTCTTTCTTGAGTTCAGGGATTGGCGGGTTGTTATCCTCAACCAGTGTCCTCGTTGTATCACTTGTGGATGGATGAGTGTGGCTAGAGGTGTCTTGAGCTGTTGGGGGTGTGTTGATTTCAGGGATTGGCAGAGTGTCGTCATATATCAATGTCCTGACATGCATAATCCCTATTGGAGAGACTTTCCTCCCCATGTTCTCAGCCGGGATGTAACGAACCCGCACAACATCGTTGATTTTCACGCGGCAATCAGTCCTCACTGTGGAAGTAGTGGCCGGATGAGTGTGGCTAGAGGTGTCTTGAGCTGTTGGGGGTGTGTTGGGTTCAGGGATTGGCAGAGCGTCGTCATATATCAATGTCCTGACATGCATAATCCCTTTTGGAGAGACTTTCCTCCCCATGTTCTCAGCCGGGATGTAACGAACCCGCACAACATCGTTGATTTTCACGCGGCAATCAGTCCTCACTGTGGAAGTAGTGGCCGGATGAGTGTGGCTAGAGGTGTCTTGAGCTGTTGGGGGTGTGTTGGGTTCAGGGATTGGCAGAGTGTCGTCATATATCAATGTCCTGACATGCATAATCCCTTTTGGAGAGACTTTCCTCCCCCTGTTCTCAGCCGGGATGTAACGAACCCGCACAACATCGTTGATTTTCACGCGGCAATCAGTCCTCACTGTGGAACTAGTGGCCGGATGAGTGTGGCAGTACAGGCTGGAGGTGTCTTGAGCTGTTGGGGGTGTGTTGATTTCAGGGATTGGCAGAGTGTCGTCATATATCAATGTCCTGACATGCTTAATCCCTTTTGGAGAGACTTTCCTCCCCTTGTTCTCAGCCGGGATGTAACGAACCCGCACAACATCGTTGATTTTCACGCGGCAATCAGTCCTTACCGAGGAACTAGTAGCCGGTGGGGTGGGGGTTTGCGCATTTTCCCCGATGGCTAAGATGTTACTTTGCTGGCGAGTTCCTTCTCTAGGTTTCAAGCTCTTCACAAATTTTTTTGGCAGAGAAACCCTGTAATTCCCCCAAACGTTAAAGACAGCCCAAGATATTGAGGTGAGTGCTATCAGTAGCACGAAAAGTTGGACAAGGTGCTTGATTAACAGCTGTTCCTCAGCATTATTCTAAGGGAAGAATAAGGTGGTCAGTATGGTCCACAAAGCTTATGAAAATCTAATTTACAATTACATGCAAAAACCTACCATGAATGCATAACAATGATGTATATACATTATATAGATACATTATATAGATACATTATACATACATACATATTTATCTCTAGCCTAAAATATTCCCATTGGGGCAGATGCATAAATAAAGGGCCTTTTCAAACTCAATGTAGAATCATTTGTCGTTTTGGGATCTGTATTTTATGTACCAACATAAAGTGCCTTTTTTATACATTTTGGCTTTTTAGGCCAGTCGCCAGCATTTTATATGCACAGTGGTAATTGGTTAAAATACGGCAAATCCGGGGCGAGTCCCCAACACAGTATGCGTATACCCCATATCCTACTATTGTGGGGTATTTTATTTCTAAAATGCAACACAGTAACATTACTCACCCACCGCCCTTTGGTAAAAGCTGGAAAATAAACAAAGCAAATGAGTTGAATGATCCTCATCGTTGCGGCTTTCATTAAGAAATGATTTTCATTGACAGACGTTCAGCTTAAAAAGCCAAAGCTGTTTGTGACATCACAGAGTGATTGTGATGTCATCAACACTTCTCTGTGTTGAACTGACCATAGATTGTTCCATGGAACATACTGTGACTGTATATACTGGTTTTGTTACTAATATCATATCATATCATATCATATCATATATACTAATGTTAAAGTATTAAGAGAATGAAGGGTATGCAGGCTTTGGAACAGGTGCCGTTTCATTTTTTTCTTTGTTGGCATGTTTTGTTTTGTAATTGTGCCATCCTGTTATAACCGACAGTCAAATATGAATCCCATAAGAAATAACAGAAATGGGTTTTTTTTGCATGTTCACACATGTTTTCATTCGAAATGGTACATGTATTACCAGTTCTCCAAGGGAACGCAAACTTTTGATTATTAATGTACTAACGTTAGAGTTTATTGTTAAAACGTTATTATCTAATAGAATATTCGAGGGTTTATTGAGTGTTTTTCGCTTTCTTGTTGGTATGAGTGCATGAAACAGAATTGTTACAGATTCTGGTCAGGGGCCACCAAGGCTTATGTGAAGCTGACACAAGGCTGGGCAGTTACCTAACAATTGTCTGTCCGTCAGTAAGTGTATTAAAAATAAATGCCATGCACCTCTTATAGTCTGTAGAATATTATTACCTGCGTGCAATAGATATCCCCCTTTTAGTCAAATCTCTATTTTTCTGGAATATATATCTATATTTGTATCTATATACATACAATATATATGCATGCATTATATGTGCATCATACATACATACATATTCATCTCTTGCCTAAAATTTTGGGATCTGTATTTTATGCACCAACATAAAGTGCCTTTTTATACATTTTGGCTTTTTAGGCCAGTTGCCAGCAGTTTAGATTCACAGTGGTAATTGGTTAAAATATGGCAAATCCAGGGCGAGTCCCTAACACAATATGTGTATTCCCCATATCCTACTATTGTGGGGTATTTTATTTCTAAAAATGCAACACAGTAACATTACTCACCCACCGCCCTTTGGTAATAGCTGGAAAATAAACAAAGCAAATGAGTTGAATGATCCTCATCGTTGTGGCTTTCATTAAGAAATGATTTTCATTGACAGACGTTCAGCTTAAAAAGCCAAAGCTGTTTGTGACATCACAGAGTGATTGTGATGTCATCAACACTTCTCTGTGTTGAACTGACCATAGATTGTTCCATGGAACATACTGTGACAGTATATACTGGTTTTGTTACTAATATCATATCATATATACTAATGTTAAAGTATTAAGAGAATGAAGGGTATGCAGGCTTTGAAACAGGTGTCATTTAATTTATTCTTTGTTTTGTTTTATGATTGTGCCATTCTGTTGAAATATGAATCCCATATGAAATAAAAGAAATGTGTCTTGCCTGCTCATACAAGTTTTTATTCAAAATGGTACATATATTACCAATTCTCCAAGGGAACGCAAACTTTTGATCATAAATGTACTAATGTTAGCAGGGCCGACGCCACTATGGGGAGAAGTGGGTGTGCTAAAGGGGAGGGGCTTGTGGGGGTGGAGCCAGGGGATTGCAAAATTATGTTTTGCCTAGGTTTGCAAAAATCCTTGCACCATCCCTGAATGTTAGAGTATTTTGTTACAACTTCATATACATGTCTTATTTTCCTTTAGTGACTGTACTGTTTTTGTGTATATAATGAGTGATAGGAAGCTTCTCAGCCTATCTCAGTGCACAGTATGCTACATGTATACATGCTTGGAACAGGTGTTACAGGGTCCAAACCTCTCTGACAATTGTGAGCGAGTGGCCGCTTTAGAAGCTCATATTGGAGATCTGTAGATGCAAATTGCACCATTGAGGAGGATTGACAAACTGGAAAGGGGTCTGCTGTTCTCTGAGCAGTGTCTAGTAGAAGCCACTAGCGATGTGGGAAGAGATAGGTCAGATGAGGTTCAGCGAGATCAGGAGCATAGCTGGGTAACTGTTAGACTTGGCTGGAGGGGGTGGAAAGAGGAGGAGGGTGACCAGCCCTGAGTTTGTATTTCCTAACAGATCTGCCAGCTTGAGCGAAGCTGCTGTCAGTGTCAGCTCAGAAATGGCCACATTAGATCAAGCTGTTCCCGCTAACAGCCGAGGGAACAGCCCCTCTGATAAGGGAGGGATCTAGAAAGTAGGAAAGGCTACCCAGGTTGTGGTGGTAGGGGATTCCATTTTTAGGAAGGCAGACAGGGTAATCTGTAACACGGATTTCATCCACTGGACAGTTTGCTGTCTTTCGGGGGCTGGGGTTCGGCATGTTGCTGATCCAAAATTTAGGAGTGACAATGTAGATGCTTTTGAAATCTGGAGATGGTTAGTGAGGATCAGGAAAAGGCAGCAATACTAAATGCCTTTTTTTCCTTTCTATATAACAAAGAAGAGGTACTACCTTCTGATTGCCAATTCACCACTACAGAAACCTTAAATCAATTGTGGGAATGCCTGACTCAATATAAAGTTTTTAAACATTTAAGTAAGCTTAAAGTAGACAAAGCTCCAGTGCCAGATGGGATACACCCAAGAATACTATGGGACGTTAGCCAAGAAATAGCCAAACCACTGGTTTTCAAACATTCTCAGGACAAATACTAGAAGCTATTTAGCAGGTTTTTTCATTAGCATTTAGAGATGAGTAAAAGATTTTTCATGTAAAAGTTAGAAAAGTCCTTTTATACTTTTTTTATAGTAAATAATATGATACAATCAAAACAATGACATCTAACGAAAAAAACAATATATAAAAAAACCAATACATAACTTCTGTGGGTTTAGTAAACGGGTGTCACGAACCAGGGGAGCAGGTCTATTAGGAGCCCAGGTGCAGGGGATACGAGGGGCTCTGTCTGTACCCCACGATGCATGATGGTCTGGGGGTTGTTACAGACAGGCGCAGGAATAAACCACAGACAGCAGATCAGGATTAAGAGCTGTATTGAATACGATGGTACAACAATGTATATACAATGGAAGTTACACGGCAGGAAGCCCACTTGCGGGGCACACGGCAGGAAGCCCACTTGCGGGGCACACGGCAGGAAGCCCACTTGCGGGGCACACGGCAGGAAGCCCACTTGCGGGGCACACGGCAGGAACTCAGGAATAAATCAGGAAGCAAAGCAGGTAGTCCTCCAACGTCAATGTCATGGCCCAGACTGCAGGGCTGGGCAGGTTTATAAAGGCTGTCTTGATCATGGAATCAACTGCAGCTGGACCTGATAATGAGTCAGAGTGGTTCTGAGTGGCAAGGGCGGCCACTAGTGGCTGGAAACATTAAAAAATGAATAATGCAACGTATCAACAAGTCCAGCCAGCGCATTGGGAAACGTTACAACGGGAAAGCTGAACAGGAGCAGCTCAAAATGCCTTTTGGCATAAAATTATACTCAGAAGTCTAAAAAAGGGTGAAACGCAATGTTGTGATTTAGAGCTTCTTGGCAGTGAAGGTGTTTGTTGACTTAATTTGAGTAAAGTATAAAATGTTTCTTCTTTTTGTATTAGATGATGATCTAGTGAGCTTGTTTTATCAGCAGTCAGTCTCCTAAGTGGTTTCTAGTTTGCAGCACATATGTACTCCTAAGACATAATATTATTAAGGTTGTAATATTTATATGGTAACTGATTATTATGGTTATTGTTACAAATAATACCTAATACATATTAGCTCATAACTTTGAAGCTACGTCTTCATTTTGCATTGATTTTGGCTTTGATGCCGGATCTGATGCCGCCAGTTCCTCCTTATGATGATCCACACTGTGTAATAGTGGACCTCTTGCCAGCAGGGGCTGCTGTGGCGCTTTCCTCCACTGCCTCCCTGCTACAACGTACTCCCTCATCTCAGTGGTCCTCTGCAGTGATGTTGTAACCGCTGCGCTGCTCTCTTCTGACAGGGCCTTCATGACGACGAAGCCCTGCCGTCGACACGTCCGCACCGGTTTCCCGAACTCCAGCTACCGCCTCCACCACCACAGATGGGCTCCCCGGCGTCCCCTGCTTGTCCTCCAACCGGCTCTGGTGACCTGCTTCTCCTCCTTCGGGCCTGCACTCCACACTCAACCGCTGTGAAGGCCTGGTCTGCCTCACCGTCGTCTTGTCTACACAATCAGCCATCGCCAACGAGGAAAGAAGCGGGCCCAACTGCTCCTGCAGCTAGGCTGTCCCCTGTTGCCGCGTAGCCGCCCAAATCCTCTCCAGTAATTCTTTCACGGCTGGATCCATCCTGCAATACAAAAAACTGGCTTTTCCAACTCAAAATTCAGGTAAGAAAAACTAATTAAAAGTGACAGTTAGAAAAGGCAGTATAAAACCTATTTATACCGGACCTCCTAAAGTCTCTTTACCAATGTCCCTTAACCCCATTATCCTAAGCTTTCTCAGCCAGTCAAGGCCCCTTTCACTTGCTATGCTGGTTCCATTATCCTAAAGGACAAGTAATCTGACATTAATAATGATATACATTTCATAGTGTTCTAGCATATATAATTGTCTACATTTTTTATAGTATTCAATATCTCAAGGATACAAGGTGTCTAATTATATTAGTAAAAGAAGGATGCCCTATTTGAGATGGTGAAGAGGACAGGCTTATCTAATTTGATATATCATGCGTTGTGTCCTGAGCAGGGGTCAGTTTTTTCAGAACACCTGGGTTGTGTTATTGTGGTACCATTCTCAGGTATTGCAGTTTTTCCCTGGATGTGACCATCTCAACACCTGACACCTGTCTCATCATCTGATGACTGCCTCGCTGGTATGTTGGTGCGATTTTTCACAGTTACAAAACATGTATCCTGAATCAAAATTTAGTGGAGCTGCCATGTGGTACCAACAGCCAGTCAACAGTTGTTATATGTGTGTAAAATAAACAGGCTGTCAGGACTTGGGTAAACGTGTTGTGTAGGAGCCCAGTTGCAGGAGATACTTGGGCCCTGTCTGTAAACATCCAGCCGTTTGCTATTAGCCTGTCTGTACCTTCCTGTCCGGTATAATACATCGCGGGGACGCATGATACCGGACAGGAATGTACAGACAGGCTAAGAGAAACGCACACAAGGCTGGATGTTTAGGAAACATTCTATATTGGAGTGTCCTGGCTGGTCGGGTTATACAAACAGGACTGGTTAACACAACAGAACAAGACACAAACAGAATACGGGCTGTAGGTAAAGCATGGGGACTTGGATTTGTGATGGGTACTGGAGACCCTCAGGCAGTGTGTGTAAAAATCTACAATCTAAGCCCTACTGTCCCATTAAAGTGTGGAGAGCCTACAAAAAAACCGGGCTGTTTTTTTTCCTTTCTTTTTTGTACTCTTCGTGTCCAAGGCT
>VKOC01047965.1:0-14114 GCA_009364415.1 Spea multiplicata | reverse complement strand
TTAACTGTCAGCAATTCTTTCAAGAACTGTTCCAGATTAATTTCTTCAGGGACCCCTCAGAGTTTTAAATTTAGTTTTTGTGACCTATGTTTAAGATCTGCTAGTTTATGATCCTTCTGTGATAGCAGCTCTATAATTGGAAACGATGCCAGAATTTGGCTGCTGGCTCCAAATCCCGCATTTTGTCTTCCATTATGGTCAGTGGTGATGTGTGGTTACACATTTTCATACACAATGAACCCTTAATAATCAGATTTTATTTAAAGAAAGAGATTTAGGATCTATGCTGGTGACCCAAATTGTGTAGTACTGTGATAGCACTGTAGTGACTAAAACTGAGCCTCATGTTGGCAGGTGGGGTGGATGATATTTTGCCACTACTGGAGTCAGGATGCTTGATAGTACTCCTGCTGCTGTTGCATACAGCTGGTTGTTTTTCTGACTCCAGACAAGAAGGCTTCAGCTAGTTGTCAATTTACACCCCTGCTCCTCCAGCAGCATAGACAGAGCCTCAGGAAGTTCGCTATGAGTGGGTGGCAGCACCACTTACTCCTCTTGTCTCTTGTGGTCTTCCTTGGCCTGCTTGTACCTTTTGGTTTTTCATGGACCAGTCTCGGCTCATGATCAGTCCTTTTTTGAGAGACTTCATCTCTTCTGGCATTTTTCTTGCTGCTTGCACGTGGTACTGGTTCTTTCTTGAGTTCAGGGATTGGCGGGTTGTTATCCTCAACCAGTGTCCTCGTTGTATCACTTGTGGATGGATGAGTGTGGCTAGAGGTGTCTTGAGCTGTTGGGGGTGTGCTGATTTCAGGGATTGGCAGAGTGTCGTCATATATCAATGTCCTGACATGCATAATCCCTATTGGAGAGACTTTCCTCCCCATGTTCTCAGCCGGGATGTAACGAACCCGCACAACATCGTTGATTTTCACGCGGCAATCAGTCCTCACTGTGGAAGTAGTGGCCGGATGAGTGTGGCTAGAGGTGTCTTGAGCTGTTGGGGGTGTGTTGGGTTCAGGGATTGGCAGAGCGTCATCATATATCAATGTCCTGACATGCATAATCCCTTTTGGAGAGACTTTCCTCCCCATGTTCTCAGCCGGGATGTAACGAACCCGCACAACATCGTTGATTTTCACGCGGCAATCAGTCCTCACTGTGGAAGTAGTGGCCGGATGAGTGTGGCTAGAGGTGTCTTGAGCTGTTGGGGGTGTGTTGGGTTCAGGGATTGGCAGAGAGTCGTCATATATCAATGTCCTGACATGCATAATCCCTTTTGGAGAGACTTTCCTCCCCCTGTTCTCAGCCGGGATGTAACGAACCCGCACAACATCGTTGATTTTCACGCGGCAATCAGTCCTCACTGTGGAACTAGTGGCCGGATGAGTGTGGCAGTACAGGCTGGAGGTGTCTTGAGCTGTTGGGGGTGTGTTGATTTCAGGGATTGGCAGAGTGTCGTCATATATCAATGTCCTGACATGCTTAATCCCTTTTGGAGAGACTTTCCTCCCCTTGTTCTCAGCCGGGATGTAACGAACCCGCACAACATCGTTGATTTTCACGCGGCAATCAGTCCTTACCGAGGAACTAGTAGCCGGTGGGGTGGGGGTTTGCGCATTTTCCCCGATGGCTAAGATGTTACTTTGCTGGCGAGTTCCTTCTCTAGGTTTCAAGCTCTTCACAAATTTTTTTGGCAGAGAAACCCTGTAATTCCCCCAAACGTTAAAGACAGCCCAAGATATTGAGGTGAGTGCTATCAGTAGCACGAAAAGTTGGACAAGGTGCTTGATTAACAGCTGTTCCTCAGCATTATTCTAAGGGAAGAATAAGGTGGTCAGTATGGTCCACAAAGCTTATGAAAATCTAATTTACAATTACATGCAAAAACCTACCATGAATGCATAACAATGATGTATATACATTATATAGATACATTATATAGATACATTATACATACATACATATTTATCTCTAGCCTAAAATATTCCCATTGGGGCAGATGCATAAATAAAGGGCCTTTTCAAACTCAATGTAGAATCATTTGTCGTTTTGGGATCTGTATTTTATGTACCAACATAAAGTGCCTTTTTTATACATTTTGGCTTTTTAGGCCAGTCGCCAGCATTTTATATGCACAGTGGTAATTGGTTAAAATACGGCAAATCCGGGGCGAGTCCCCAACACAGTATGCGTATACCCCATATCCTACTATTGTGGGGTATTTTATTTCTAAAATGCAACACAGTAACATTACTCACCCACCGCCCTTTGGTAAAAGCTGGAAAATAAACAAAGCAAATGAGTTGAATGATCCTCATCGTTGCGGCTTTCATTAAGAAATGATTTTCATTGACAGACGTTCAGCTTAAAAAGCCAAAGCTGTTTGTGACATCACAGAGTGATTGTGATGTCATCAACACTTCTCTGTGTTGAACTGACCATAGATTGTTCCATGGAACATACTGTGACTGTATATACTGGTTTTGTTACTAATATCATATCATATCATATCATATCATATATACTAATGTTAAAGTATTAAGAGAATGAAGGGTATGCAGGCTTTGGAACAGGTGCCGTTTCATTTTTTTCTTTGTTGGCATGTTTTGTTT
The DNA here is from genome assembly GCA_009364415.1 of Spea multiplicata. Lineage (NCBI taxonomy): Eukaryota > Metazoa > Chordata > Amphibia > Anura > Pelobatidae > Spea > Spea multiplicata. The sequence continues at coordinate 11,502 of VKOC01047965.1, read as the reverse complement.
TGTAATTGTGCCATCCTGTTATAACCGACAGTCAAATATGAATCCCATAAGAAATAACAGAAATGGGGTTTTTTTGCATGTTCACACATGTTTTCATTCGAAATGGTACATGTATTACCAGTTCTCCAAGGGAACGCAAACTTTTGATTATTAATGTACTAACGTTAGAGTTTATTGTTAAAACGTTATTATCTAATAGAATATTCGAGGGTTTATTGAGTGTTTTTCGCTTTCTTGTTGGTATGAGTGCATGAAACAGAATTGTTACAGATTCTGGTCAGGGGCCACCAAGGCTTATGTGAAGCTGACACAAGGCTGGGCAGTTACCTAACAATTGTCTGTCCGTCAGTAAGTGTATTAAAAATAAATGCCATGCACCTCTTATAGTCTGTAGAATATTATTACCTGCGTGCAATAGATATCCCCCTTTTAGTCAAATCTCTATTTTTCTGGAATATATATCTATATTTGTATCTATATACATACAATATATATGCATGCATTATATGTGCATCATACATACATACATATTCATCTCTTGCCTAAAATTTTGGGATCTGTATTTTATGCACCAACATAAAGTGCCTTTTTATACATTTTGGCTTTTTAGGCCAGTTGCCAGCAGTTTAGATTCACAGTGGTAATTGGTTAAAATATGGCAAATCCAGGGCGAGTCCCTAACACAATATGTGTATTCCCCATATCCTACTATTGTGGGGTATTTTATTTCTAAAAATGCAACACAGTAACATTACTCACCCACCGCCCTTTGGTAATAGCTGGAAAATAAACAAAGCAAATGAGTTGAATGATCCTCATCGTTGCGGCTTTCATTAAGAAATGATTTTCATTGACAGACGTTCAGCTTAAAAAGCCAAAGCTGTTTGTGACATCACAGAGTGATTGTGATGTCATCAACACTTCTCTGTGTTGAACTGACCATAGATTGTTCCATGGAACATACTGTGACAGTATATACTGGTTTTGTTACTAATATCATATCATATATACTAATGTTAAAGTATTAAGAGAATGAAGGGTATGCAGGCTTTGAAACAGGTGTCATTTAATTTATTCTTTGTTTTGTTTTATGATTGTGCCATTCTGTTGAAATATGAATCCCATATGAAATAAAAGAAATGTGTCTTGCCTGCTCATACAAGTTTTTATTCAAAATGGTACATATATTACCAATTCTCCAAGGGAACGCAAACTTTTGATCATAAATGTACTAATGTTAGCAGGGCCGACGCCACTATGGGGAGAAGTGGGTGTGCTAAAGGGGAGGGGCTTGTGGGGGTGGAGCCAGGGGATTGCAAAATTATGTTTTGCCTAGGTTTGCAAAAATCCTTGCACCATCCCTGAATGTTAGAGTATTTTGTTACAACTTCATATACATGTCTTATTTTCCTTTAGTGACTGTACTGTTTTTGTGTATATAATGAGTGATAGGAAGCTTCTCAGCCTATCTCAGTGCACAGTATGCTACATGTATACATGCTTGGAACAGGTGTTACAGGGTCCAAACCTCTCTGACAATTGTGAGCGAGTGGCCGCTTTAGAAGCTCATATTAGAGATCTGTAGATGCAAATTGCACCATTGAGGAGGATTGACAAACTGGAAAGGGGTCTGCTGTTCTCTGAGCAGTGTCTAGTAGAAGCCACTAGCGATGTGGGAAGAGATAGGTCAGATGAGGTTCAGCGAGATCAGGAGCATAGCTGGGTAACTGTTAGACTTGGCTGGAGGGGGTGGAAAGAGGAGGAGGGTGACCAGCCCTGAGTTTGTATTTCCTAACAGATCTGCCAGCTTGAGCGAAGCTGCTGTCAGTGTCAGCTCAGAAATGGCCACATTAGATCAAGCTGTTCCCGCTAACAGCCGAGGGAACAGCCCCTCTGATAAGGGAGGGATCTAGAAAGTAGGAAAGGCTACCCAGGTTGTGGTGGTAGGGGATTCCATTTTTAGGAAGGCAGACAGGGTAATCTGTAACACGGATTTCATCCACTGGACAGTTTGCTGTCTTTCGGGGGCTGGGGTTCGGCATGTTGCTGATCCAAATTTAGGAGTGACAATGTAGATGCTTTTGAAATCTGGAGATGGTTAGTGAGGATCAGGAAAAGGCAGCAATACTAAATGCCTTTTTGTCCTTTCTATATAACAAAGAAGAGGTACTACCTTCTGATTGCCAATTCACCACTACAGAAACCTTAAATCAATTGTGGGAATGCCTGACTCAATATAAAGTTTTTAAACATTTAAGTAAGCTTAAAGTAGACAAAGCTCCAGTGCCAGATGGGATACACCCAAGAATACTATGGGACGTTAGCCAAGAAATAGCCAAACCACTGGTTTTCAAACATTCTCAGGACAAATACTAGAAGCTATTTAGCAGGTTTTTTCATTAGCATTTAGAGATGAGTAAAAGATTTTTCATGTAAAAGTTAGAAAAGTCCTTTTATACTTTTTTTATAGTAAATAATATGATACAATCAAAACAATGACATCTAACGAAAAAAACAATATATAAAAAAACCAATACATAACTTCTGTGGGTTTAGTAAACGGGTGTCACGAACCAGGGGAGCAGGTCTATTAGGAGCCCAGGTGCAGGGGATACGAGGGGCTCTGTCTGTACCCCACGATGCATGATGGTCTGGGGGTTGTTACAGACAGGCGCAGGAATAAACCACAGACAGCAGATCAGGATTAAGAGCTGTATTGAATACGGTGGTACAACAATGTATATACAATGGAAGTTACACGGCAGGAAGCCCACTTGCGGGGCACACGGCAGGAAGCCCACTTGCGGGGCACACGGCTGGAAGCCCACTTGCGGGGCACACGGCAGGAACTCAGGAATAAATCAGGAAACAAAGCAGGAACAAATCAGGAAGCAAAGCAGGTAGTCCTCCAACGTCAATGTCAAGGCCCAGACTGCAGGGCTGGGCAGGTTTATAAAGGCTGTCTTGATCATGGAATCAACTGCAGCTGGACCTGATAATGAGTCAGAGTGGTTCTGAGTGGCAAGGGCGGCCACTAGTGGCTGGAAACATGAAATGAATGATGCAACGTATCAACAAGTCCAGCCAGCGCATTGGGAAACGTTACAACGGGAAAGCTGAATAGGAGCAGCTCAAAATGCCTTTTGGCATAAAATTATACTCAGAAGTCTAAAAAAGGGTGAAACGCAATGTTGTGATTTAGAGCTTCTTGGCAGTGAAGGTGTTTGTTGACTTAATTTGAGTAAAGTATAAAATGTTTCTTCTTTTTGTATTAGATGATGATCTAGTGAGCTTGTTTTATCAGCAGTCAGTCTCCTAAGTGGTTTCTAGTTTGCAGCACATATGTACTCCTAAGACATAATATTATTAAGGTTGTAATATTTATATGGTAACTGATTATTATGGTTATTGTTACAAATAATACCTAATACATATTAGCTCATAACTTTGAAGCTACGTCTTCATTTTGCATTGATTTTGGCTTTGATGCCGGATCTGATGCCGCCAGTTCCTCCTTATGATGATCCACACTGTGTAATAGTGGACCTCCTGCCAGCAGGGGCTGCTATGGCGCTTTCCTCCACTGCCTCCCTGCTACAACGTACTCCCTCATCTCAGTGGTCCTCTGCAGTGATGTTGTAACCGCTGCGCTGCTCTCTTCTGACAGGGCCTTCATGACGACGAAGCCCTGCCGTCGACACGTCCGCACCGGTTTCCCGAACTCCAGCTACCGCCTCCACCACCACAGATGGGCTCCCCGGCGTCCCCTGCTTGTCCTCCACCCGGCTCTGGTGACCTGCTTCTCCTCCTTCGGGCCTGCACTCCACACTCAACCGCTGTGAAGGCCTGGTCTGCCTCACCGTCGTCTTGTCTACACAATCAGCCATCGCCAACGAGGAAAGAAGCGGGCCCAACTGCTCCTGCAGCTAGGCTGTCCCCTGTTGCCGCGTAGCCGCCCAAATCCTCTCCAGTAATTCTTTCACGGCTGGATCCATCCTGCAATACAAAAAACTGGCTTTTCCAACTCAAAATTCAGGTAAGAAAAACTAATTAAAAGTGACAGTTAGAAAAGGCAGTATAAAACCTATTTATACCGGACCTCCTAAAGTCTCTTTACCAATGTCCCTTAACCCCATTATCCTAAGCTTTCTCAGCCAGTCAAGGCCCCTTTCACTTGCTATGCTGGTTCCATTATCCTAAAGGACAAGTAATCTGACATTAATAATGATATACATTTCATAGTGTTCTAGCACATATAATTGTCTACATTTTTTATAGTATTCAATATCTCAAGGATACAAGGTGTCTAATTATATTAGTAAAAGAAGGATGCCCTATTTGAGATGGTGAAGAGGACAGGCTTATCTAATTTGATATATCATGCGTTGTGTCCTGAGCAGGGGTCAGTTTTGTCAGAACACCTGGGTTGTGTTATTGTGGTCCCATTCTCAGGTATTGCAGTTTTTCCCTGGATGTGGCCATCTCAACACCTGACACCTGTCTCATCATCTGATGACTGCCTCGCTGGTATCTTGGTGTGATTCTTCACAGTTACAAAACATGTATCTTGAATCAAAATTTAGTGGAGCTGCCATGTGGTACCAACAGCCAGTCAACGGTTGTTATATGTGTGTAAAATAAACAGGCTGTCAGGACTTGGGTAAACGTGTTGTGTAGGAGCCCAGTTGCAGGAGATACTTGGGCCCTGTCTGTAAACATCCAGCCGTTTGCTATTAGCATGTCTGTACCTTCCTGTCCAGTATAATACATCGCGGGGACGCATGATACCGGACAGCAATGTACAGACAGGCTAAGAGAAACGCACACAAGGCTGGATGTTTAGGAAACATTCTATATTGGAGTGTCCTGGCTGGTCGGGTTATACAAACAGGACTGGTTAACACAACAGAACAAGACACAAACAGAATACGGGCTGTAGGTAAAGCATGGGGACTTCGATTTGTGACGGGTACTGGAGACCCTCAGGCAGTGTGTGTAAAAATCTACAATCTAAGCCCTACTGTCCCATTAAAGTGTGGACAGCCTACAAAAAAAACTAAATTCATTTATTGAACCGGGCTGTTTTTTTTCTTTCTTTTTTGTACTCTTCGTGTCCAAGGCTTTCTTGAAATGTTTGCGATACTCGGCTGTAATATTCTTCTCTCTCATTTAGTGTACCCACACAAGTTATATATTGTGTTTTCAGGACAAAAAGGGCTTTATTATTTTCTCAGAGAGCGTGTTTTTCTGCTTCTTAACCTCGCCATCCACCAATAGAAGAGGAAATCTGAGGAACCACACACGCTCCATCTGGCTTAACAGTTCAGTTGGTTCAACAGTCCGGATCCACCTCAGGACTCAGTGAATAATCATGCTGACCCTGATTTCTCTGTAACCGTGAGTTTATGTTCTTTACGCATCGCCTGTGTATGTAACGGGTCCATCTTCAGTTAATATGGTGAACTGTTTTCCACATATAGGCATTGAGATGAGGGCTCTGCATACTGTTATTATTCTTTTTTTTAGTAATATATATGTATGTAATTTTTTTCCTTAATGTTTCTATTTCAAAATAGACCTCACTGTGTTGTCGTATAGACATCATATTTATGGCTTCTAGGCCGCTTTTTTCTTCACACTGTCCAGTTTCCAACATTCCCATCATATGTGGAAGTCAGACCCCCTCGTTTCCAGGCAACGTTAACAAATATCTATTTGATTCTGGTAGCGTTTAGTTAGTCTAGTAGGGACTAAATACCAAAGATGTACTAATTCATGAAATTCTTTATGTAAAGTAATACAGTGTATCATTCTCCTTGTATTGTGCCAAGTTTAAGCCAAATTGAAAATCTTTTTTCTGCTTCTGGATTGGTCTTGCATTGGCAGCTGGCTTAGAACTGACCAGGAGGGGGGCGTGGCTGGCCTGGCGACGAAGATGGCCGCTTAACTGCTGAGCTCCACGCCACCTGCCTTTACCGATCGCTCGCACACCCGTACGCTGCACCATGGGCAGGAATAAAAAGGTACCTGCCGACCCTGCAACGCCGGGGACCAGCTCCAAACCTCCCTCGTCCTCCCTGAGGGAGTACTTCCACGCTCCGGCGCTGCTGCAGTCACAGCGCGCCGATTCCAATATGGCGCCGTCCCACACTGATTCCCCGGCCTCGGACGACGACGCTCCTTTACAGCAGCCCTCGGGGGGCTCTCCGGAACCTACCTCGAGAGACTGGCGACGCATCTTCTCCTCGCTCCCCACCAAAGATGATTTTAGCATGCTCGTGGCGGAGGTGAAGCAGACGGTCCGGGCAGAGGTCACGGCCTTGCGTGCAGACATGGGACGCATGGACACGAGGCTCAACACTGCAGAGACCAGGCTGAGGGAAGTTGAACATCGGGTTAATACTCTGGACCGGTCTTTTTCCGCCAAGCTAGCTGATTTATTTTATCACTTGGAGGATGTTGATAACCGCGGCCGCCGGTCCAACATACGAGTGCGGGGCCTGCCGGAGGGGGAGCGTCCTGAAGACCTCCGTAAGATTTTGGATAGACTTTTCTCCATGATTCTGGGGGAACCTGCGGTTCCGGGTAAGCGACCCATGAAATTTGACCGTGCGCACAGGGCGCTTCGTCCTGGTGGAGGCCCGGGGGATCCCCCTCGGGATGTCATTTGCTGCCTGCACAGCTTTTCCCTAAAAGATGCTATTATGCAGAAGGCACGTGCCCGCAGACTCTGGGACTTTGAGGGTCACCAGGTATCCCTCTTTCAGGACCTCTCCCGCTACACCCTACAAGCCAGGAGGGCTCTACGGCCCGTCACTGCTGCTCTCCAAGACCACAACATTGCTTACAGGTGGGGCCACCCGTTTGCTCTGATAGCACGCAGAGGGGACACCACGGCTACGGTTCGTGTGCCAGCGGATGTGGGGCCTTTCCTGAGCACCCTGCAACTACCAGAGGTGGCCTTCGACGATTGGCTCGACTGGATCCCTGGGCCACGACCGCAAAGACCTAGACCTTCGCGGATCAGAGGCGGCCGTCCACGCTCTCCACGTGAAGCTGCACAAGAGGACGCCCGAGCTTGACGCATATTGGAGCGGCCTCCCCGGTACGGGGCTCCCTCCGTGTTTTCCTGCGCTCCCGGCGGTTTTTCCCGCGTCTTGTGGGCTCGTTGCCCCCCAGAGACCTGAACACTTCACATGCCGACTCGCTCCTGGCGCACGTGAGATATCTGTTTTTGTTGTATTTTGTTTACTGGCCAGGTCTGCTGGCCCTAAATTACATTTCATTGTCTTTCGCCGCGCACACGCGCACACGCGCACTTGGCGCTCGCCGGGGTTAGTGTCGTGGTGTTCCCCACGCTGCTCACGGGGGGTTCACTCATTTACTTTATTGTTTTATTGTTGCATTGTTTTTTGTCAGTTTTTACGGTCATGGTGGGGCTTGTTTCCACCTATATACATATGAATGTACTTTGGTGTTGCTAAGTCTGCTTTGTTATGCTTCGGCGGGTGGCGGGGCTTTGTTCTATTGTTCCATTAAGTCACCTATTGCCGCATCGTTGCGGTGGTGGTTTTCCCTTCCTCGTCTGCCCGCTCTCCTGCCCCTCAGGGACCTGGTGTCACACTTCTCCTACTGGGGTCTCTGCTCCCCCTTCTTGGGGCGCGGTACACTTACCGGTATTTGACACGATTCCCACTCTACCCCGCTCTCCCTTCACCGTACCCACTCCCCGGTTCCCTTTTTTCCTCGTCCTCCCGCTCCCTTCCCTTCCCTTCGCCCTTCCTACACTACATTTCACACGATGGCCTATCGGGCCTCGCCCTTGACGTTCTACTCGGTTAATGCTAAGGGCCTTAACGTGCCTGAGAAGCGCTCCAGGGCCCTGCGAGAATTTCGGTCCCATATGGCTTCTGTCGTGTTGTTGCAAGAAACCCATTTTAAAGCAGGGCAGGCCCCCAGTCTTAGGGACACTCACTTCCCTACGGGCTTTTTCAGTAATAATGTGGAGGCCAAGTCCAAGGGTACGGCCATTTTGATAGCTCGTTCGGTCCCCTTTGTTGTTAAGGACGTCCTGCTAGATCCCTCGGGCCGCTACACGTTTGTTAAATGCACAATCGCGGAAGTCGTTTATACCTTTGCCAGTATTTACCTCCCCAATAAGGGTCAGGACATGGCACTGCGATCCATCGCGACCTCCCTGTCAGCTTTTCGGGAGGGAGTCCTGGTTGCTGGAGGGGACCTGAACGCCCCCCTCTTCCCGCAGTCGGACACGTCGTCCGGCTCTAGTTGTCTCCCTGATAGTCGCCTGCGCTCCCTCCGCTGTTCCCTGACGCGACTCCTTCTGGTTGATTGCTGGCGTACCCTTTTCCCCACGGCTCGGGACTATACGTTTTTCTCGCCTCCCCACAATCGTTACTCCAGACTGGACTATATCTTTCTCTCCCACCCCCATCTTGACCTCTTACAGTCGGCGGATATTTTGCCGCTAACGTGGTCGGACCACTCTCCCGTACTCATGACCATGTCGTCGCCGCTTTGTAGAGCCGGGGAGTGGACGTGGCGATTGAATGACTCTTTCTTGACGGACGAGACTATGGTGACGCAGATTGAGACTGAATTACAACATTACTTCCAGAGCAATGATACGCAGGGGATGTCCCCGTTGATCTTGTGGGAGGCCCATAAGAGTGTGATCAGAGGTTTTCTTATTCGGCAGGGGGCGCAGCAAAAGAAGGCACGTAATCGCGAGATTACTGAGCTCACCAAACAGATCTCCCTTCTCGAAACTGCTCACAAACACTCTCTCTCTACTGAGTCCTACCGGGAGTTAACGGCGTTGAGGGGTAAGCTTTCCGATTTGCTCCACTCTCGCTACAGGAGGGCTTCCCTTTATAGCCAACGCTTTTTCCACGAGCACGGTAACAAATGTGGTACCCTGCTTGCTAGAATGCTGCGTCCCCTCGACCGCCGCTCATATATCCACAAGATTCGGACGAGGGGAGGTCAGGTCTCCCCTTTTCCGGCCAAGATCAGCGAGGCTTTCCATGCCTATTACACCTCACTTTACAACATACGGGCGGGGGACCCCCGGGGGGGGCGACCTGAGGTGTCGGCGCGGGTGTCTGAATATCTGAGCCGTCATGTCCGCCGTCGGCTTACCCCCGAGCAGGCTTCCTCCCTGGAGGACCCTTTTACGGTTGAGGAACTTTCCCTGGCGATGAAATCTAGCCAACGGGGCAAGTGCCCGGGGCCGGACGGTCTGCCCTTGGGGTACTATAAGACCTTTTCTGCCCGGCTACTCCCGTACCTTGTGCGGGCTCTTAACTCCATCCAGGAGGGCCTCTGTTTCCCTCCCCAGGCTCTGTCTGCCACAATTGTGGTGGTTCCCAAGGAGGGTAAGGACCCTAGCTTGTGCCAGAGTTACAGGCCCATTTCGTTGCTTAATGCCGACCTAAAATTGTTCGCCAAGATGATGGCCCTCAGGTTGGGCAGGTTTCTCCCCCTGCTGGTTCACTCTGATCAGGCGGGTTTTGTTCCCCAGCGTGAAGCACGCGACAATACGGTCAGGGTGCTCAACGTGATACACAGGGCGAGGAGGGAGGCTCGCGGGGTCCTGCTCCTGTCCACCGACGCGGAAAAGGCGTTTGACAGGGTGGACTGGGCATTCATGCGGGCTACTTTGGAGCGGCAGGGTCTGGGCTCTGCTATGCTGGCCTGGATTGGGGCTCTGTACACTGCACCTTCCGCACGTATCCGGATTAACGGCGCCCTGTCACCCCCGGTGGTGATTCGGAACGGCACTAGGCAGGGATGCCCCTTGTCCCCGATGCTTTTCTTGCTGTCCCTGGAGCCCTTTTTGGAGGCGATCAGAGCTAACGCCGACATACAGGGCTTCTGCGCGGGGGACGTTCACCACAAGGTGGCAGCGTATGCAGATGATCTCCTCTTTGTCGTGACCAACCCCAGCGTTACCCTACCGAATATCATGCGTGAGTTTCATCTTTACGGCTCCCTGTCGAATCTCAAGATTAACTACGCCAAGTCCGAGATTCTCAACATCTCCGTTCCCCCTGGCCTGGTCCCCTCGCTGGTGTCGAGCTTCTCCTTTAGGTGGTGTTCGGACCGCATGCGATATTTAGGGGTTTGGTTGACTGCCGATCTTGCGCACCTATACCGGGCTAACTTTGCGCCGTTACTCTCCACGCTGGCCGAGGACCTCCGTAAGTGGACGCCTCTTTTCCTATCCTGGATTGGTAGGGTCAACGTAGTTAAAATGAATCTACTCCCGAGAGCGTTATACTTATTTCAAACCCTCCCGATTCGGTTGCCACGCGTTTTCTTTACTTCCCTCCGCACGTCCGTCACTAAGTTTGTATGGGGCAATAAGAGCCCTCGACAGAAATTCTCGCAACTCACTCGCCCTAAGTCCCGGGGGGGATTGGCCCTACCCGATTTTCAATCGTATTATCGGGCTGCCCACTTATTGCGGGTTCTGGAATGGAATCTGGTTGGCCCGTCTGCTAAGCCCTGGGTCGCGTTGGAATTGGGCTCGCTTCGAGGTCGAGTTCTTCATGCTTTGTGGGGTCCGCGGCTCGGCTGTGGTGTGGAGCAGCATCCTCTGATTTCCGCTACATTAGCGGTCTGGAGGTGCGTGGGTGGTCGGGCCCGTTTCTCCTCGTCGCCCTCTCCCATGTTGCCCCTCGATGGGAACCCGGACTTTGCGCCGGGGCGGTCCCGGGGGAGGCTGGCTTTCCTGGGGGTCCCTCCGCCTGTTCGTTTGCACACACTTCTGGGAGATCAGGGGGTCCTGCCCTTTACGGCTTTCCGTGCACACGGGTCGCCGTCCTGGCTGGACCGCTTCACTTACCTCCAGGTAACGCATTATATCTCTTCCCTTCCTAATCAGCGGTGCTTGTATAGGGATCTCACGGTCTTCGAGACCTTCTGCACTCAGGGGCGCCCGCCGGCGGGGGCCATCTCCATGCTCTATTCATTGCTACTGTCTGGAGTGACGGACCCCCCCCCTTCGTTTTGTCTGACGTGGGAATCCGTTTGTGACGTGCGGCTCTCTGACGCGGACTGGTCCAAAATATTCTCCCTCACCCATCAGAGTTCCAGAGCCACCAAGGTCCAGGAGACTAATTATAAAATCCTGTCTCTCTGGTACCGCACACCCGAGAAGTTGCACGTCATGTTCCCGACTGTCTCCGCTTGCTGCTGGAGGTGCGGCCGCGATGTTGGTACTATGATCCACATCTGGTGGTTCTGCCCCGTATTACAGGTTTTTTGGAAGGAGGTTTACCAGGTTATTGTAGAGCTTACTGACTCGTCCCCTCCCTACCAGGCGCTGTCCATGCTGCTACACCACACGTCGCTCCCTGTTTCGCGCTATAAAAAATCTGTCATTCGTCACTTACTTGATGCAGCAAGGTGCCTTATCCCTCTCAGCTGGAAGTCAGCTCTTCCCCCGACGCTGCACGCTTGGATGTCCAAAGTGGAGGA